>ML815992.1:19605-82587 GCA_009831015.1 Picea engelmannii | reverse complement strand
TTTCATCCCTAGATTTATGTTTTGAAGCTAGCCGTTTTTGCCAAGGATTTTTAAGGAAAGAGGGAGGAGCATGAGGCCTTGCTTAAGCAACACCGGAATGAGCCTCCTCCCCTTAGGGTTTTGACTTTGTGGCCCTACCATTGTAGCACTAGAAATCCTAACCCTCTTGTCCTTGAATTTAGATTCTCCCGAGACTTTAGCCTTGCTCCTTGACTCCATTTATCCTAAGGCACTAGTCTAGAACTCCAACATTGAGGCTCTTGTGTCAAAACAAACCTTTTAAACTTCTTAAATTTCAAACCCTAACTAACCCTAAATCTGTGATGACATCATGCCTCCTTTTAGCTCTTGCTTGATATGAAATGTTGTGGCTTAGTCATCTAGCAATAGACATTGAAGTGTTGAGTATTTTCATTGGCTTATTTTGCAAAACGTCCACCTCATTACCTATCAAACTAACCCTAGAACTAAGCTGACGTCACCCTAGTATAGTGACACAGCAAGTCATTGTGAGCATATTGATGATATTTAATGCGTTGTGATAATTCAAGGATTGATTTTATACATTGAATGCTATATCATTTCCAGTGTTATTGAGAAGTAATATTATAAACCATTGTCATTTTTTGCAATCATTGACTTCGTCAATAATTACTGCTATATGTGCTCATATATAATAAAGATAGTCATTAGTTTATGAAGTACTAACTACTGTTGCACATTTTAGTTTTATTTTCCTTGTCTCGCAAACAGGTGCCCATTCTGTGGAATACCTTCATTTTGACTATTTCTCTTGGCGGTAATCTGTGAAAGGAAAACCTACTTTGACCTTTGAGCCTTAATCCCTTGACCCTTTTCCTTTCAGCACCCCAGATTACTTAGGGACGTCTCCCTTGGGATTATCCACCCTAAATAGAAAGAGCCCCCCATCGAGGTGACATTGGGTGGGGAAGCTCCTGTTACGCCAGTTTGACCTTTACTTTTAAGCTACCTGACCTTGACTACGAACTGAGTGATAACAGGGTGCATTGATAATAGGGAAATGTAGGTCTTACCTATGGGTGCCTCTGTAGAGGGCAAGTTTTACCTTGTTATGGATTCCATTGTTTCCTAGTCCAGTCAATGCCTTTTACTCTTTGTCTTCTTTCTTTTTATTTTCAAGAGAATAGTTGGAGAACACTGTCCTGGTGTGGTGACCAGTGCTAAGAAGGTTACCCATAAGCATTTCACAGAAATGAGAAAGTTGGCTCGTGATACGACCCCCTTTCTCTTGGAAATGCCACCAAGATCCACTACCCTAGTTTGGTGACCAGATGGATGGCAGTGTCATACCACTACATTACCATGGACCTAATAGGTCGGCTCATGATGAGACCTCCCATCCACCAACTAGGTATTGAGTTTTATTTTATTTACGGGTCCCATTTTCTTGTTGAGAATCCTTTTATTGCTTTTTCAGGAATCCCTGGGTGAAGCATCTCAAGGTCTCATCTTGGCTTTAAAATTTTTCCAGCTGCTTTTACCCTCTGGACCTTTAGCTCCTTCTTCCCACAAGGCAAGGTACAACCCTTACTAGCTTGGCAAACCCAATGCCCAAACCAATGTAGTGGAAATATGAGAGGGATAATGATGAAAATTGGTAAGTATGGAAGGAATGGATGATGACCTTTCATAGACCAACCCAGTGGAAACTCATCCCTAAGGGAACTAACTTACTAGGTAAATATATCATCCCCCCTAGGTATGGACAAGTTAAAGAGAATAATTTACAAGAAAATGTCATGAAAAAAAACAGAATTCAATGTAGATATTCAAATGTTTTGAGAATCAGAGTGACAGATACCATGATACCCAAACTCATTACCACATGGAGAAAGACCCACTACTACTTCAGAACCATGACGATGGGATGGATGTTGTTGTTGATGATAGATGGGAGGTGCTGAAGAAAAGATGGGCCTTCCAGGGCCAAGCTCAAGTCATATGGCTCTCGGTACTCCATGTCTGGGACATGTGGGCCTCGAGACATAATCTCATTAGTTATCCCTAGGATAGGGGATAACATATGGCTCCAACTCGGGGACATGTTCTCACCGTAGAGAGAATGAGAACCTCAACATCTCTGGCATGACCTATGACCTGCTAGATCTCAACAACAAAAAAATAGTAATATCTTGGGGTGGTGATATCACCCCCGACTCATATATGATAAAACAAAATACAATTAAGAAATCATATATACAAATGTAAATACAACTACTCTAGCATGATATGCATATGGTATATATAATGAATGCAAATTCCTACCTACTTTCCTGTACTTACCTGTGAAGTCAAGCTTTTTCCCCTTGATGGGGTCTGAGGAGGTGTCCACTAACCGGTAATGGACATCTTCTTCCTTCCAACATGGATAGATAGTAGGAATTATTGACCGACTTCATTCAGACTTTAAAAGGTCCAAGCCAAAACTTTGTGCATCCCTTAATATTTCCATGCTCCCCCATCTTTGTATCCCACTCTAAAACCAAATCTCCTTGCTTGTAGTTCCATCCTTCAGAATCAACTTCTTTATGTACTCTAGTGTATTGTTTTGAGGGAGGAGGGTGGGGTTATGTAATTAGTATGTATTCTTGGTTTGGCTCAGTTAACGAATGTTCATCATCCCCTTTCCATTTGATGAAGCTAACTCCTTTCCTTATAAACCTTATCAAATTTTCATATTCTTGTGTATAAAAATAGTCATACCGGTCTTTAGAAAGGTTAGAGGCATCGTTAGGATAATCACCCCAACTTATATCTTTTTCTTGCTCTAGAACAATGGGGTGGGGTCCTATCAAAGCAATATATGTTATGTATGTTTCGTACAAATGTAATGTCTTGTCACTACCTTGTGTATTGTTGTCCTTGTGATTGCTAGGAATATTATGGTCATCCTTTCCCTTCACACATGTTATTTCATTAATATTTTCTTCTTCTACCAAGGGAAGAGTGGTACAACATTGAAATAAGAATGGATCTACGGAGTTGTAGTCACTATGTCAATGATTACACCTTTATATGTGTTCCATTCTCTTTGGCTTGTTATGCAAGGTGATGCAATCTTGGTCCCTGGTGGGGATAGTTGCATAGGACAAGTCCATCTGTAGACTTCCACCCAAAGTAGTAGCCCATTCCCTAGATAATATCATTCCCCAAGTGCCAGGTATATTGAAAAAAATGGCGTCCATTATGATGGGGATATGAGGGTAGTGAGCAAGGTGTACTTGAATACCTTTCATCAAGCCATAGACCTTGATCCCCCTTGACTCAAATCTATGAACATCGGTATAAGGCCCTGTAACTTCCAACCCCAATTGGTTCATAACCTTCAAACTCATCATATTGATAGATGAATTAGATTCAAGCATGCAATTATGAAGATATAGGTCATCTATTAGCAAGGAAGTGAGAAAGGGTGTTTGCTCATTTTGCTCCAAATGATTAGTTTGTAATAGTGTGGAATTTTCTTTGAACGATTTCTGGTCATCTGGGGTTTGTTTTGTCAAATAAGGGATTTCCAACATTCCACAAATCCTTTTGAATTTTTGTAAGATATAGGCCATACTAGTGCTCAGGTTGGTCATATCGTTGCTAGGTTTTGGTAAATGTTGGGGTAGATTGCCAACATACACCCAAGGCTCTTTAAGATTTACCCTTGAGTCCTTACCTATTTGGCCCAACCATTCAATCCTAGGATTCCTCATGTCTTGATTTTCTTGGTTTTGATCTGGCGTGAACAAGGTAAATATGGAATCTGCATAATTAGATTTCTCATGAGTAGCCTTTGGGTGATAACATTCAAAATGGGAGTCTTTACACGATAAGGACATAGGATCATCTTCTTGTCTTGTAACATTTTGTAGGTTCAAAGTATTTGGACAAATTTGTTCTTTTGGAGCATAAGGTTTTATTCTCTAAGGAAGTCTCATAGAAAGAGGCTTTTGGGTTTGTGATAGTGACCTTTCTAACTGATTTATTTATTCAAAGGTACCTAGATCCTTAGAGGGTTCATGTTGTTTTGAAAAATTTAAGTCATATTTCATGTTTGAGAAACCCATGCTCCATTTCCTAGGGAAATTATTATTTTCTTCCTTTATAAAATCTAGGAGGTCATGCTCTAGTCCTCCCATGCTTTCCTTATTCATCTCCCAAATGTCATCATTGTTAAAAAAATTAACCTAATGGATGGAGTCACTAAACTTAATATTCTCTTCAATCTGGCAAGCAATATCTTGTGCTTCTTCTAGGCTTGCAAGAAATCGGTTCTTGAGTGTAAATTGTAATCTTCTTTCTAACGATTTTAGATAGTGTTGGAGAATAACGCTCTCTTGGTGAAAGTTCGGCTTATGTTTTCTAATGAGAGTGTTGAACCTATCATTGAATTCCCTAACATCTTCGTCACTTTGCTTGCAAATTTTGAGGTATTGAAAATAAATAAAGGCCATACCTACCTTACCCCATCTCCTCATGAAAGCATGTTCCAATTGCTCAGGTGTTTTGAGGCTTCCACTTGGGAGCATGTTGATCCAATTACTGTCATTATCGATGAGTGAGTTCAAGAAAAGTCTCATAAACGTGTCAAGATGTTCTTCTCCAGATTGATGGAATTCATAACCCTCACAAAATTTAGTCCAATGTGTGTTTCCATAAGATCCTACTTCTCCCAGGAATTTGGGTACCCAAGAGTCAACTTCTTCCTGGAGATCATGTAATCCCCCTTGGATATTAGCCAGGTCCAAAGGTCCAAAAAGTTCTTAGAGTGAGCATTTAGGAGAAGCTACAGGGATGACAGGGATAGGAGGAAGATAGAGTGTATACTGACGTCTTCTACGAGTTGTCATCGATAGTGTCGCCAGACAATCTTTAGGATATTATAAAAAATGGTGAGGGGATCACCCTCAATGGAGTCTCTATATAATCCTTCTAGGAATCATCAAAGAGAAAAGAGGGAATCACCCTCAGTGGAGTCGCCAGGTAAGCTTTCTGAAGTAAATTCTTTTGGATAAAGGCTTATCGAAAAAGTGTCGTTCGAGGAAAATTGACTTGATGATTCCCCGAAAATGATGCCAAAATATTATTGCACAATTTGTACTTGCCCCAAAATCCCAAGGAAAGTGGGTACAAAATTGGTGTAACTGGGAATAACCTATCACTATCACCTTAATAGGAGATCCCTTTCTATTTAGGAGTATGTTTAAGCTACCCCAGAGGAGATGTCCTTGGTGACCTGGGGGGTTTGAGAAGGCTAAGGAAAATAATCACAAGGAAACCCTTTCCCTCTCATAGATCACTCTAATAAGAGGTTTCTTTTATGTCTTAAGGATGAATCAAATGAAAAAGTGTTGTGTACCTGTCCAAAAAAAGACAACCAGGAAAACAGGGCACTTTCTAGGTACCAGATGATTGTCAGTACTTCATAAGACAATAAACATTCGTAAAATAAGATAGTTGATTTTGAATTTGCAGCTATGCATCAGTTTATAACAACAATTAATATCTTACAATAGCCACAATATTCAAGTCTTGAAATTGCTTGAAAAAGACAATAAAAAGTGACTTTAACTAAGAAAATTCATAGTAAAATTATCACAAGCAAAATTGGCAATGATAGGCTAGCTTTTAATGGAACTTTTGCAGAGATTTTTCTGCAGTTAGATGGATGTAGCTATCATTTGTAACAAAAGAAAGTTTAAATGGTCAAAAGTGCAAGAAAACCATACACAAACTAACACTTACCTAATATATTCACTAGCAATTATCACAATTAGATTTTGATTGGTTCTAGTATGAGTTATGTAGGTAAATGTGCCAAATTAATGCAAGTTTATATGGCTGTAGCAATGTTTTTCTACATAATAAAGTTAGCTTAGGAATTATTCTAATCTAGGGTTACAATAAGTTAGTAAAGGGTTCAAAGATAAGAGTTTAAGTGTTTGTTTTCTCAATCACCACTTGTAAGAGGTAGTATAGTGCCTTTCTTGGGTTAATGGAGTCATGAATGGCAGCAACAAATTCTTAAAGGAAATGTAGCAAATGATAATAGTATGTTAAGGGATGGAGAGGAAAAAAGAGGTGTTGGTATCCCAAGGCCTCAAAAATCCTTTTCCAAGAGAAAATTGCTAGAAAGTAACAAGGGTTAGGCCCTAACAATTTTCTCTTTCCTTGAATGAAATGTAATAAATTATGTAACTGGAAAAGAAAGTAAGGTTACTAGAGAGATACAATGGTAGGGATCTAGTATTTACTTCAAATTGGGTGTCTTTCAAGAAATTTTAACATATGGAGGATTATACAGAAAAATATGATAACACATGTCATTCCGCTAGGGTTTCAAGGTAGCAATTTCATAATCTTAGACATGAAACAAGTAAAAAATAGCCATAGCATTCATTCACAATAAATAAATGAAAAATTTCTAATTACTTCACCGAGAATAATCTAGCAAATCACACTAATTGAAGATCTTCGACAAGAAAATAGCCAAAAAACAACAAAATTTGCCTCCTTCAAGAAGTGCACATCACTAGTTTCAACCAATAACCCTAAAATAGGGACAAATTTCAGACCTCACACTTGTGTGAGTGAAAGACGATGATAAAATGAGAGTCTTAACTCTCTATTTATACAATATGAATGACCTTTAATTATAATTTAGGTCAAAAAAGGTCGACATGGCTAGTTTACATCAAAAATCTAGTTTGACATAAAATTAACAATTAAAACCCTAATTTTGTCTTTTGGGATGATGTCATGCCCCTCCTAGGGTGACGTTAGGCCCATTCATGGAATGATAGGCCTGAAAAGTGAAACGTTGGGCCTCAAAAGGCCTCAGAAGTTGCCACATGTGCCAACAAAGCCATCCTCATGCCAAAACCCTAACTGGATGACATCAAGGCTCAAAATGATGACTTCAGGGGCCTTCAAGGGCCAACATCATGGTGGGAGGGAAAGACTCCCCTAGGTCCAGGCTTGCCAAAGTGCCTCTGGTGGAATGTCCTCCCTTTTCTTTGGTGCAAGCCTGTGGTATCCCTCTGCCCCTGTCTAGGGTCACAACATCCATCTAGTGGGATTTTAGCCCCATGGAGATCTGAACTAATCATCTACCCATATGTACCTTTTCATCGGGCATGGTCCTGTAGCAACAATAAGTACACCCTTCATGGACTCATAAGTCACAGGGATCGTAGCAATGTCAATCAAATCCAGTAATCAAGTTACACAAACATGTGCATCAAACCCCCCTTTACCCAGACAAATGCTCAAAGACATTATGTTATTTGACAGGCCAGGTTTGAAGAGGGTTTTAGGACATACTATTGGGATAATACTCCTCAGGTTTGGGGTGTTTCCTAGGTGACTAACAATCTAGGTCATGTAGATGTATGGGATGGTGCAGGGAATGTTTAGGCAAGGGGTGCAGTGATAACAGGGAAATGTAGGTCTTACCTATGGGTGCCTCTATAGAGGGAGAGTTGCACCTTGTCATGGATTCTATTTTTTCCTAGATCATTCAATGCCTTTTAATCTTTGTCTTATTGATTTTTATTTTCAAGAGAATAGTTGGAGGACACTGTCCTGTCGTGGTGACCAGTGGTGACAGTGTTACCCACAATAATTTCACGGAAATGAGAAGGTTGGCTCGTGATGAGACCCCCTTTCTCTTGGCTATGCCACCAAGAGCCACTACCCTGGTTTGGTGACCAAATGGATGGTAGTGCCATATCGTACATGACCATGGACCTAATAGGTTGGCTCGTGATGAGACCTCCTATCCACCAACTAGGTCTTGAGTTTTATTTTATTTACAAGTCCCCTTTTCTTGCTGAGAAGCCTTTTATTGCTTTATTTGGAATCCCTCGGTGAAGCATCTCAATGTATCATCTTGGATTTTAAATCCTTCCAGCTACTTTTACCCTTTGGGCCTTTATCTCCTTCTTCCTACAAGACAAGGTACAACCCTTACTAGCTTGGCAAACCCAATGCCCGAACCAATGTAGGGGAAATATGAGAGGGATAATGATGAAAATTGGTAAGCATGGAAGGAATAGATGATGACCTTTCATAGAGAAACCCAGTGGAAACTCATCCATAAGGGAACCAACTTACTAGGACACTATGTCATCCCCCCCCAGGTATGGACAAGTTAAACAACATAATTTCCAAGCAAACGTCATGAAACAAAAGAGAATTCAATGAACATATTCAAATGTTTTGAGAATTAGAGTGACACATGCCATGATACCCAGACTCATTACCACATGGAGCAAGACCCACTGCTACTTCAAAACCATGGCGATGGGATGGATGTTGTTGCTGCTGATAGGTGGGATGCATTGAAGACAATATGGGCCCATCTAGGGCCAAGCTCAAGTCATATGGATCTCGATACTCCATTTTTAAGACCTGTGGGCCTCGAGACATAATCGCCTTAGTTATCCCTAGGATAGGGGATATCATGTCTTATAGCCCAACGTCCCTTATGGAGAGCACGTGAGGACATTGCCCATGTGGAGAGCACATGATGAAATGTCAAGGGAGTTGACCCTTGACATCACACACTATGGAAGTTGATCCTAGTGTTTCTAGAGAGTGTAGCCTCTTGAATTCCACATGGGAGTGCCATGTGTGACAAACATTCCCCAGATCGTACTCCTATATGAGTTGAGTTGATTTGATCTATGAGGACACTTATTCGAGAAGGGATAAGTGCATTTGGGCTTATATCCCAACGTCCCGTGTGGAGAGCACATGAGGACATGTCAAGGGAGTTGACCCTTGACGTCACACACTATGGGGAGTTGACCCTAAGTGTTCCTAGAGGGAGTAGCCTTTAGAAGTCCACATGGGAGTGCCATGTGTGACAAACCTTTTACTACTATGGTGGTTGTGTACCACTGGTGGAGATTGTGTGTCTTTGGACAATAGTTGTGTACTACTATGGAAAAATACCTCCCTAGCTAAGAGGGAGTGTTGATGTTTGAACATTGGGTGTACCTTCTCCTAGATTGGGTTGTAGACCAAGAGAGATAGGATACATTTATCATAAAGATTCACTTGTGGTAAATGGGCCTAGACGTAGTCCTTCCTTGATCACGACAAGGAATAATATGGACTCAAGGTGCTTGAAGTGCTTTCCATGTGTCAGTTAGCATCAAGCCGACATTCACTCATAGGTGTGTACCTATGGTGAAAGATCCTGGTGTGGTCTTAGTCCTAGTCATGGTGATTTGAAAAGGAATGATAAAGACTCAAGATGCTATATGCCATTACATGCGGACCCAAAGTGAGCCTTATCTTAGAGAGAGAGTTAATTGGCTCAGAGGGACAGTTGCAGAAGGAGTTTCTCCTTGGTTCATGTGGGAGAGAAATGTCTCCCAAGACTAACAGACAAGTTTCATGAGTCTAGGGTGAAGTTTGTATACTTCAAAGACAAGCTTGGCATGATGTAGAATGTCTCCCTCATTTAGAGGGAGTGTTGATGTTTGAAAAACATCGGGAATAAATTCTCTTAGAATAATGATTATTAATATAATTATTGATTATTAAATACCATATATAATAAGTAAATGATAATAATAAATAGTTATTAATTATTCAAGGGACACATCCTTTCATGGATGGTCACCATATGTTCCCTATAGATGGAACACTCATCAATGTAATAATATATCGTTCATAACTCATATGAAGAAAAACAACACAAACATCAATGTGCATCGAGAGATCTCCCATGACTGCATGAACTCTTCCAATATAGAGTTGATGCCCTTATTTTCTTCTTGAAGTATTGGCTCTCGCAACTCCTCAAAGGTAGGTATTTTATACCCTGGACCAACAACAACAATGCCATCACACATCAGCTGCCAAAATGGATTTTTCTTATTGATACTGAGAGGTATGTCACTCTAGAAAAGACACCTCCCCACAACCCTATCTACTTCTTTCTTCTCCTTTTTCTTAAACACTCACCTAATGGAAGGTTGTGCTCCATGGGTGGTTTGTGGAACAAAAAAATATGTGAACCTCTTGGTACCTGAATTTGTGGATCCCCTCCCACTACACTGCCCCTCTAGGGTAGATGCCACTGAAATTTTAAATGAAAGCTTGGCCTTCTTTGCAACTGCATCATATTTCTTTTTATCCTTTGCTTCAAGTGAATCAAATGAAATTCTCATAATCTATGGGTTAGTATTAGGAACACCAACATCATGCCTGAGGATTTTAGCTAAATGATATTTCAACCTGCAAATCCCTCCTGACATTTTCTTCCCACATAATTTTCAATTCAACCATTGTCGGTTTGTCCCATCTTCATGGATCCCATACACCCAAAATGGATCCAAAGGCTTCAACATATTTTTTGATGAAATTGATAGCTTTAAAATTCAACTCTAAGGCACAAAAAACAAGAAAATGATATTAAACCCCACTAGAAAAAAATAACATCCCATTGGTAAAAAAAATCGGACCTCTAGATTAGATTATTATCAATGAAACATGGCAATAAGAGGGTGGAGAAAAAATTAACATCATGGATCAAGCTTGTTTTCCCATAAAAAATAAAAAATAAATGTTGCAATGTTTTATGGGCATGAAAATCATGGAAAAATGACCAAAAAAACAACCAAAACGTAGCCAAGGAAAGAGGAAAGCAAACTTGCAAAAATATATGGAAAAAAAGCATTAACATGGAGGGATTTAGATACATACCTATGAATGGAAGATTCAACACCGGTTGGAAAATGAAATTGAACCCTTGCTCCACTTAAAAATCCTTGATGGTGATGAAAATGGTTGTTTAGTTTCCTCCACAATGATCGCGGAAGACCACAAACCATTATCCTTCCTTCTCCAACAAAAAAATAGTCAAATGCGCTAAAGAAAAAAACCAAAATTGTGTTTATCCCTGTGGGTTGGGCACATCCCACAACTTTTTGGGTTGACTCATGATTTTTTCGAAAATTTGAAAAAATCACCAACTTTTTCAATAAGTTGCGATTTTTTCAAATGAGAAAAATCGTGATTTTTAAGCATCAATCTTTCGGGAAGCAGAAAAATTTGTGATTTTTTCAAAAAGACATGATTTTTTTGGTGACTTTTTCAATAATGGTTTTGTGTCAATTGATGGGGGATACAATAAGGCCCTCCTTCAATGAATCTCTTCCTATAGACTGCAACAAATTATCTAGGAGAGGGATCTAGAAACTAGCTAGTACCTTGGAGCTTGCAGTCCTCGGTGGCAGGCTTCCTCGCAGTCGACAGTGGGTTTACATCATTGACTCATGATCGATTGATTCTACAAGTGTTTGACATCAAATTTTCTATTCACGCTTGTTAGATTGTACTAGGTACCTTGGGGTCCATTTTCATCATTGGTGGGTCCCCTTACGTCTATTAACAATATATCTCAACGAACGATAATCAAACAGTTTCTACCATGCTTGACATCAACTCCTCTATTCACATGATGTAGAATCATGCCATAAGGGTTTGGGACGAAGACCTTGGGTTTGGGGCCACATCATTCCTTCATAGCACCCCCTCCGAAGTTGCGATGGAGTATATCACTTATATATGAGTACTTTGAAGACTTCTGGGGTACTCTCCTTAGTGATCATTGTCTTCTTGATGTATATACTATGACATATATCCACATTGTATATTCTCGTGGCTATGATCTTATTGATGACATGGATCCACCGTGTATTCTTTCATGGTCATGGTATTTCATTTCATCTCATGGATCTGCAATGTATTGTTTTGGTGGCCATGCTTTGATACTCTTCAGAGTCTGGGTATGTCTACCTTCGGGATGGTCTATACATGTCTTTATCCATAATGTTTGATTGTAGGTACTCTTTTTCCTCCAAACCTATTTACTCTATCCTCATGTTGCCTCACAGTTTATTGTAATGTGTTTCAACCATCCATTCCCTTCCTGAAATCACACATTAAGGGGCATCTATTATAGCCTTAATTTCCACCCTACATTGTCAAGAAGAACACAACAGAAGATGCAATCCAAAACACATCCTTTTAGCTCAGGTTTCAAATTTTTTTGAAGGGTCTCGCTAGTCATCTATGGTATAACTAGCGACCTGTCTCTTGTCATCAGTATACAACAAGAGACACCCCCTGTGATCTTCTAGATTCATGAAGTTTTGAAGCGGTAAGCAAGGGATGAGTTAGTTTTTCATGGCATGATATTTGGAACTCACAACATTCAAGTCTCCATTGGTGTCTAGAATATCTAGAAGCACTCGCAAGCCTCTTCCAAGAATCTGTAAAATAAAGGTTGGTCTTGATCAAATGGAGGAAGAATCATTTACATATACATTCTGGAAAAATTCAGAGGTACTTCTCCATTCTACAACATCCATAGTCGTATTTCCTAGTCTGGTTAAGAAGCTAAGGAGGAGTAAGGAGCAAGGGGCAAAGAGGAGTGCATCTACACCTAAGCTAATCACATTGATGCATTTCTCTCATTTGAACTAATAAATCATTATTTTTCCCCTATGAATATTTTTATTTCATTCATGAATGTTCATATATGATTTATTTCTTCATAGATAAGGTTAGATCCAAGTTAGATCTAAGATTCTAATGCTAAGAAGAGAAGTAGGAAGGCATTGTTTGTCACTTGTATGCAGGTAGAAGGTTGAAGGAGCTAGAAAAGGATCTTCGGGACCACACTAGCCAAGCAGACGCAGGGACAACCTTCATGAAAAGGTATGCCATTCCACCATTTCTTGGTTTAATTATGAATCTGACTGCTTGTTTCTAGGGAGAAACATAGAAGTCTAGTGTAGGATCAATAAGAAAATCCTAGGGAGATCTTAGTATCCAATTGATGAGATTTTATCTGTAACAGGGAAACACATCTAAGCATTTTTTGGTAGCCTCTAGTCGCTTAAGAAAAAAGCCTCGAGACTAAAAATGTAGTGTACCCACCACTTGGTACCCTCACAAATTTGCATTCTTGAACTGATTCGAGTTCCTGATATTGTTCTTTAATAAAACAAGATGCATGCAGTGGGACAAAGTACTCATGCAATTATCAAGAACATGTTAAATAATCACATGCACATACCAAACACAACTTATAGAAACAATAAGCACATTATACACATTAGATAGTAAATATATAGTGGAAAATATAATATAGAGAATAGAGAACACCTATATTTATTAAAATACCACACCCACTAGTTGCAAAAGTCGAACATTCCACCCAACCATAGCCATTTTTGTTTTAGCTCTCTCAACAACAAGTCACCCTTGAGATGAGGCTATGAATCCACAAGGATGAGTGCCTAGGTTGACTCTAAGTCTCATCCCAATTTACTAGCTCTATTCCCCCCTGGACCTGCACAACCCAATGAAAATAACCCCCTTCTATGCAATGTAGTCCCTTAGGTTGTTATGCTTCTCTCCAGGGCTCCAGTGTTACTGGCTAGGAAATATCAATGTTGTAAACTCTGGACAATGAATCTTAGTTGTGGACAATTCTTTCTCAACTGCCATCATTCTCATACACACAAATACTCTTTTATTGCTAGAATAACCAATAGACTCTTACAACCAACTACCAATGGCTCTCTACCTCTAGTATAATCATTCCTATGCCCATAACCAAGAACAAGAATGAGCCAGAATGAATGAGGAACGAATGAGAAATCCACAAGGAACCCCCCAACAACCAAAATAATGTTTTATATAATTGCATACAATAATGCACCACGTGGATTCCCCAAGAAGCTCAGGTAACCACTTTCCCAACTAATTCCAAGATAGGTTAATAAAATATTATAATTTTGGCTTAGCCCCATTAGCCCCCTCTCTTGTGGAGTCATAGACCCCTATAACTCTCTCCTTACCCGTCTACAACCAATAACACATTTTATTATTAATATTCAATGTTATTACATTTATAGGCTCTCCTACCTTTCAACACCCAACCTAATATCACACATGCATTTTGGCCCAAAACATCCTGGCTCACCAACCTAAAATATCATATGTACACATACATATACAATTGGGGATCCAACTAGGGCTATTATAGAAAAAGCATTCAGTAGTGCTCAACAAATTCATGTTCAATTTCCTCTTCCTTCATCATCCGACCCAAAGAGGTTTTGAAGGAGATAATGGATTCCCCAACTTCTTTGTTGGCTATGGCTTTGAATAGACATCTTCCACCTGTAGGAGATGACATAGCTTATTTTCTTGAGCTTGTTTTTCCTTCTCATATGGGACCCATTGCAACCCTTCCATGAGTTGTTTGAGCTTTCTATGCACATCATAGTTGCAGTCCCAATGGATTTTAGCACTCTACCGGCCATAACCCCCGAGAAAGACTATCATCCTAGAAATGGGATCCTCTCAGCATGGGATTCACTTTGATAGCATTAATGTAGGTAAAACACCTCAAGTATCCAAGCATTTAAGGTGGGAAACATTCATAACAAGTTTCATCCATGTATATATAAATCTATCTTAACTCCATATATCTTAACAAAAAAAATCTTAATGTAAATGGATGTTGAAATTAATCCATAATACAAGTCAAAAATTATATTTTAATTGTATAATATACTATTTAATTTTAGAAAAAAATATAATTTAAATTCAGAAGCATACTTCACATTTATATAATGCTGAGAGATTCTTACTATACATGAAGAGATTCTTCACATCATACATTATATAATGGCGAGAGATTCTTTAATACATTCTATGATAATGTTAACAGATTCGTCATCGTTTTTAATAATATATTAAAGATAAAAATATATCTATCAGATAAAAAAAGATTTTACATATGCTATAAGAAAGACTTTAAATACTATGATGACATTTTACACTGAGCAAGTGATGAACGATTTTACTATACATTATACAATGGTGAGAATTCTCAATATATTATACAATGGCGAGAGATTCTTCATAGTTTATAACATTATTTAGTGGTTAGACATTTTACTATACATTATCCAATGGTGAGAATTCTCAATATATTATACAATGGCGAGAGATTCTTCATAGTTTATAACAATATTTAGTGGTTAGAAATATTTAGATTCGGATGGTGTGATGGAATATAGTGTGATATCAAATTATTATAATTGGTAATGGCTGCCAATATGGTCCACATTTCATCATAAAAACAAAGCTTAAATTCTAAGATACATGAGTATCAGTTCAACCAGTAAGCTATTAAATTTTGAGTTACATATTTTTTGATTTAGCATGGGCCTAATTTGCGTAAAGTAGACATTGCTTGGCTTTTAATACAGGGCAATGATATCAGAGAAAGAAAGAGACATAACAACAAATGGAACTGCAGGATCTTCTTTCAAAACAAAATGTAATACCTCATGTTTGGTGGCCAATCACTTCCATTTCTGTGGAGACTTGCTACCTGTATTGAGCCTCCTCAAACTTAAGTTTAAGATTCGATTTGGGTGGGAGCAGAACCACAATGGACTGGACTGCTCAACATGCTCTAAAGCTCACCGACAAAGCCATGCCCGTTGTCAAGAGAGTTAAAATTTCCAATCAGAATAGAAAAAATTGGCCCATCGTTAGTGAATAGCTTAACTAAAATGACCGCCGGACAGAAATTATTGATTTCTGTGTGATAATATTTAGTGGGGAACTCTAATAAAATCGACCAAGTTGCCACTGGGTTGGTAATCTTTCTCCTCTCATTCAATTTATTTTTTAATAATCAGACCATCAAGATTATATTTCTTTATCAGCACAATAATTAGATTGTTGCTTTCCCTCCAACTTACTGGAATTGCACATATGCATTTCGTTTGTGGACTTCCAGTTTAATATTCACCCGTTTCTCATTGATGTGAGTATCCACCAGCTTGTGGGTCCTCAGTGGTTGCTGCTGTTACGAAGCCTCTGTCTTTATGGCACCATTTAGGACATTCCTCCTTCTGATGCTGATTAATTCATACATACCCAAAACTTCCATTGCAAGAATTCATGGCAGCAAGAGGGTTTCAGGTATATGGATTTCTCGGGCATAAAGCCTTGTGATTATATTTCAATTCTGCTATCATAGACTCGTGCCACGTTCCCTCCGCCATTAGAGAGGAGACGTTGCTTGTGAAGACCGGCAAAATGCTCAGAACAAATATTCCAGAGATTGGCTTACAGGTAAGGGATTTGCAATGCATTTGTTTATGTCTGTTTTTTACGTTTACTCAGTTATTTATAAGAGTTGATATGGCATTGGTTAAGTAGTAAACTGCTTTAAATGATGTAAATGCTCACAGGTCCAAATGGGGCAAATGTCGGTTGGTTTATACATTTTATGGTGCTTTTTTCTGCTTGTCTTGTTCAATTCCCCTGCTGCTTTCTGCGATTCAATGATGAGGAAAATAGGGCCTTCTGACAATGGATTCCGGACTTTAAATTCTGGGAAGGGTTTTCAAAATCTTGAGAAACATAAGCTATTGAAGGCTGCAGAGGATTCTTTAAGGTTTGGAAGAGGAAATGGGTTTGTCAATCAGTTCAATACCAGATCAGAGCTTAATTCCGCCAGGGCAATGAAGTTGGATGGCATGCGAGCAGACCTTGCTCAGAGAAGGCTGTTGGAAGGAAATGTAACTAGAAGTAACACCACAGAAGGTCGTTTAAATGCACCGAAAATGAAGAAAAGGGTATATGTTAAACAGAGGGATCAGAAGGATCTAAAGGATAAGACAATTCAGAATTACAACGTGAGAAAGGAAAAGCAAGGGAGAAGATCAGATGGAGCTCAAAGTCAGCTGAAACCCAAAATCAGTCAAGCTCAACAAAATCCAAATGCTGGAATCCCTGAAAGCAGAAAGAAAAAGAGTGCTCCAGAGACTGAAGTAGAATCTAAGAGGAATGGTTTCGGGACTGAAACAAAGGGAAAAAAGCAGGCATCAAAAGAAATATACAAGGTTGAGAAGCAAGAAGAAGAAGATGAAGAAGGAAACAAAAATGCCACAGTGCAAGAGAGGAAAGTGAAAGTCGATATCCGGGATAGTGGAGAAGAATTTGAAAGAAATGAGTTGCCTACAAAACTCAAGGGGAAAAAGAAGGCACCGAGATCCATTCACAAATATGAGAAGGAAGAAGAACAGGAAATCTCCACTGTCACAATATCAGGAATTAAAGAGAAACAGAGTGATCAAGATCGTGAAGAAGATTCCAGCAGAAATGAAGTGCAGACTAGAATGCGGAGAAAATCATCAATATCAAAGAAAATTCGCAAGGGTGAGGGGGCCGAAAAAGAAAACTCAACTACCACAATACCAGCGGTTAGGGAGGAAAGCGATGCTCAAGATAGGAAAGAAGAATCAAACAGAAATAAACTGCAGGCTAGAATGCGGAGAAAACAGCCAGCATCAAAAACAATTCGCAAAGATAAGAGAGAAGCAGAAGAAAAAGAAGCCTCAGTTACCGCAAGACCAAGGATTGAGGAGGAAAACAACGCTCAAGATAGGAAAGAAGAATCCAACAGAAAGGAACCGCAGGTTAGAATGCGGAGAAAACAGCCTATGTCAAAATCAATTCGTAAAGGTGAGAAACAAGAAGAAGAAGAAGAAGACCCAAATGCCAGAATGCCAGAGATTAAAAATGAAAAGATTGCTCAACATAGCGAAGAGGAATCTGGCATAAAAGAATTTCAGACTCGACTCAAGGGGAAAAAGCCAGTATTCAAGTCGACTCCCAAAGCTGAGGAAGAGGAAGAAGAAAACCGAAATGCCACAATGCCAGAGAATAAAGAGAAACAGAATACTGAAGACAGTGGAGAAGAATCCAAGAGCAATGACTTGCAGAATGAAGTTAAGAAGGAGACTTTGGCGCCGGAATCAGTTCGCAAAGATGAGAAAAATGTAAATGATGATGGCCTGGAGCTAGCAGAGGAATTTCCAAGTCCAGATCAATCAGATTTTGAGAGTTTGAACAATACCAAGGATCATGATGAATCTAGAGATGATAAGAGTCAAGCGACTCAAAAGCTGGAAGCTGATCAAGTGGAGTTGAATGAAGCAATTTCAGATAGGTTGACCAAAAGGGTGAATGCCAAAGGTCGAGAAAGGGACATCTTAAAGCAAGAAGAGACTAGTGCAGAAGAAATCACAAAGAGTGAAATTAAAGATGATGAATCTAGAGATGATCAGAGTCAAGAGACTGAAGAGATTGAAGCTGATGAAGTGGAGTTGAATGAAGCTATTTCAGATAGGGAGAGCAAAAGGGCGAATGGCAAAAGCCGAGAAAGGGGCATCCTAAAACAAAAAGAGACTAATGCAGAAGAATTCACAGAGAGTGAAATTAAAGATGATGAATCTAGGGATGATCAGAGCCAAGAAACTGAAGAGATGGAAGCCGATCAAGTGGAGTTGAATGAAGCTATTTCAGATAAGGAGACCGAAAGGGCGAATGGCAAAGGCCGAGAAAGGGACTTCCTAAAGCAAGAAGAGACTAATGCAGAAGAATTCACAACGAGTGAAATTAAAGATGATGAATTCAGGGATGATCAGAGTCAAGAAACTGAAGAGATGGAAGCTGATCAAGTGGAGTTGAATGAAGCTGTTTCAGATAAGGATACCAAAAGGGTGAATGGAAAAGGTCGAGAAAGGGGCATCCTAAAGCAAGAAGAGACTAATGCAGAAGAATCCACAGAGAGTGATATCAAGGTTGATGAAGTTGAATCTACGACAAATTCCAAATTCCCAGAGACAGAAGAGGATGATGCAGGTGAATCTGCAAACAATGATGTCATTGATGAAAATGAGTCTCAGACGGTCCCAATAAGTAAGCAATCAAAATCTAATTTCCAAAAGCCAGCAGAGGATAATGCAGATGAATCTGCAAAAAATAATATCGAGGAGGATGCTGAATCCGGAACAGTCCCAACTGGTAATCAATCAAGTTCTGTTGATGTGGAAGAATCAGCTGTCAATTCTACAGAATCAGTCGAGGAAAGTGAAGGAGAATACAGTGATTTCATTAATGAAATGGCAGATCTGCCCTCTAAATTCCAAGACACCGCTGAAAAGGTGGCTGATAGGCTGATGCCAGAGATTCAGAAGTTCTCTAACAAATCAAAAATATACTTCAGTCGTGCCAATGAGGGAATCGCTGACGGCTTTCGGCCCCTAATTGGGCACCAGTATGCTCCTTTTGTAGCCTCTGTGATATCCTACATCTTTGTCTTGCTCCCCCTGATTCTAGTCATAGTTTCATTTGATCAAATTAGGACTTACTTTCCACTCCAAAAGGTCATCCTTTTTGCCAATATCTATTTGGCTGCATACTTTACTACATTAATACTTGCATCCTTCTTAATTGGCATGGAGCCTATGTTATACTTCTTTAGAAATTCATTATCAGGATACATATATTTGCAATTGTTAGAAGCCTTGGGATACATACTATACCTGTTTTTGCAGTGCTTAAACTTGATAATCAGTTTTTCCAATGGATCAACTTCAGCCAAGCTTGTGGCATTCCTGCAAAGTGGAGTATCAATTTTCATTGGGTTGCATTATTATGTGACCGTTTTTCACAGAGCCATGGCTCAGAAAGCACCGCGTACAAGCTGGAAGATTCATGTAGCATACACCATAGTATTCTTTGTTCTCTGCCTGTTTTCAAAGATCAAACATGGCAAGAAGGAGTACGTCCAAGAGCAATATGGCAGTGGTACCAACAAGAAAAACTGAATTAAAGCCTCCAACACAATAAGCTGACTGAAGGCTATTACAGCATTCCACTGTTGTTTTCCTATCATTGTCTATCTGTTTCTCAGGTGTTGTAATATTTCTTTAAGCTACACAGAAAACCAATAATGACCGTTCCTCTGGGATAAAACTTCCAAAATTTTCATCGATTCTGCAGAAGATGGATCGATCCTTCAGCAATTATTACTCCTTCTGGCAGTTTGGATGGAGATGCTGCTCTATATTCAATATAGTAAGATTGCGTTAGAATGTTCCATTGCCATTCATTTTCAAGTACTTCAGAAAATGATGTATAAGAGAATGTGTGATGGGCCTATGACGTGTTTTTCAGGTTGCCATTATTAAGCTCGTGTCTGTAAGTCTAGTGCATCCACGCACATTGTAAGTCTAGTGCATCCACGCACATTGCAGAAGCTTTTGTAGAGCAAAATACATATATCGGGCAATAAAAGTGCAAGTAGATGACTGCTTTACTCATTTTGTATCCATCTTCAATGATTTTACATACTTTGAAGTTATATGTGAGTGGTTTTTTTGGGATTTTGGGATGCAAAAGTGATTGGATCCATATTTGTATCAATATTGTTTATTGATACTTGTATCCATCTTCAATGATTTTACATACTTTGAAGTTATATGTGAGTGGTTTTTTTTTTTTTAGGGATTTTGGGATGCAAAAGTGATTGGATCCATATTTGTATCAATATTGTTTATTTGTATCAATATTGTTGACAGTATGAGTCTTGTGTTTGTTGTTTTAGTATGAGTATTGTGTTTGTTGCTTTAGTATGAGTATTATGTTTGTTGCTATAGATTGGATGTAAACTGTGTATGCAGTTTTTGAAGTGTTCAATGTTTTAGAAACTATTGAAACAATTCGAAAAAAATGATGTTTGAAAAGAATGCTCAGAAAAGATTTATAAAGATTAAATTTTAAATAAGAAAATTGGAAGAGACATTAGATCTTAGATAAGAGGATCAAGGAAGAGAAAACATAGGAGGAAAGTGCAAAGGGAAAGCCAGATGTTTTGTAAGTTTTTTCTAATGTGTGGTTATTATGGTCGGTATCTTTTCTATATATTAATGCATTACAAATTATTAGTGTAGAGATTTTATCTTTTAGTCTTGTTGTAATTTCATTTTATTTGCACTTTGTGACCAACAAAGTTTATCAAAATCAAAATCATTTATTTGATAATAGTAAAATATATTTTTATGTGTGAGAATGCAAAGGACAACAAGCAATGAATAATCTAAGTGCACTTGAAATTTCTTTTTCTAGCCTAAAAATGTCAACACAAGACATTCAATCTTCTTTATTAGCTAAAACCTTCACAAATTCATATTTTTTAACATGACTTCTAAGGGGTTGATAATTTTGCATAATTTTGAAATGTCAACTCCAAGGCATTCACAATCTTCTTGTTAGCTAAAGTTTTGATCGTTGCAACCAACGTGATTCACAAAGTTCATACTTTTTAACATGGCTTCGAAGGGGTTGATAATTTTGTATAACTTTTAATGGACTTACAATTTAATGGGTGTGTGGTTAGTGACAAACAATGACGTGATTGGGCTTGCAATAACATGGATATCCAGATTAAAGAACCCTACAAGTGAGTGTGGATGAGGCTACGTGCAAGTTTTGGGTGATTTTAAAAGGCATAAAACATACCTTTAAAGCTATAATTTAGCACAATGTTTATGATATATACATGTGATCAATATAGAGATCAATGTTGGAATTTGATGGGGCATTTTAGCTACCAAAAACTACAAAATTTTAGATGTGTTTCTATAAATGCAATTAATACAATCAAATATGTTTAAATATACAATAAAAATGTCAAAATTGTCATAATGTACAACATAGTATTTGTACTTGCCTCAAACAAGTACTCTTTAAATGAGATTGGAAAAGGACCCCTCTTTGTTACTTGGTTTAGTTAAAGGCCCAATTGATAGGAGAAGAAATAAGATTTTAACTAGGTTCAAGATGTCTTTGTTGCATAACCCTTCTCTCTTTTCCTATATTCATTGGCTCCCTCTCCTACCATAAGGCAATAATATGGCCACATGATTTCTCTAATAACATGGTGCTCCCAGGTTGTGCATTTGTTGAGATCTTAGCGAGAACTTGGTAGACTCCTTGGGGGATCCTAGTACAACTTGGTGGAGTAACGGAGTTCCAAAAGAGTCAATAGTTTCTTCCATAAACTTCACATTCTTATGTTTCTAGGTGTCATATCCTCATATAACTTGGATTATCTTACCATCTCTTGTACTTCTTTGTCTTCAAAGTCTTCCTTTCTTTGTTCCTTAAACGATGTTAAGGAATTTGAAATAATTATGTCAATTGAGGTGGGAACGAAGTGGATAGTAGAAGCAATTAAATAGGACCAGAGGAACTACTTAGAAACACATGAAAAATGAGGGTCCTTGAATAAAGATAAAACCCTTTCTTTTTTTCCTATGATATTTATGATCCTTATAATGGATTTCATAGGGTAGTTGGTCAAACTTAATAACAAACAGTATGCTAAATGACCATTGTACAAAAGACAATATGTCACAAAGGGAAATTGGACTTAAACACTCCAATATTCACAATGAATGGTAAGCACAAATAATTTCTCCAGACTAATGTGTTCATCATTTTGTTGTAGGTTTTAGAGAAATCATTTCAGTTTTTAGATAAATATTTTCAATTAAGGTTAATGATGGCTTCTCAAGCTGGTGAAAGTAGGTAGCTAATATATCTCTTATTAGGGTGCAAGTCCTAACAAGTGACATGCTCACACATGTGTTCATATTTGTGAATCAATGCTAACCAACACACACAACAGTGGTTGGGTTCAATGCAACTTTGGCAAAATAGATACCTTGATTTGCAACTTCCATGTAGAAGGAAACTGAACTAAATAGTTCCAAATGATTCTGCATAATGTTAAATTTAAGCATGTTAGTCTTATCGTATTAAGAGAAAGCTATTTATAAAATAAATATCTTTGATCAAGTGTTTAGGTTTTAGGGGATCTTGAAGTAGCATGGAATTCTTCCTTGTTGAAGTTGACTGCAATAAGAGGTGTTGATACAAGTCTTTGATCCTTGTCTCTACCTTGAATTGTTTACGTAGGTGATTAGCGAGGTGTTGCCAAAAAATCTGTGTAGTATTATTGGAGATATAAATACCATACATATAATATAGCATACATATAATATAGATTAGAATAAGTGTATACTTAATAACACAACAATATTTCCTTTTCCAAAAATATCAATTCACGTAGTTTGAAATTTTGAAATATGAATGCATACCATTTTTAAATACCCACATCATCCTTTCAAAGAGCCTGAAGTAGGATGGCTTGTCACTAAGGAAATTAGCTACTAATTGAAGTTTATGAAGGTAGTGATGCTTGTGAAGCTAGTTTGAAATTGCTAGTATTATAACAAGTTGGTCTCCCTAAAACCTTTCAACTTATTTATATACATGTCCAATTATATAAAAATAGATTGGTTTGGATGTAACGTATTCAAACCTTAGGTGTAATTGGTCATCATCCATTATACTAAGAACCTCAAGTTAGGGTATGAAGCATGCTCGACACCGAAGATTCCCTGTGTCATAAAACATACATGATTGGTGCTACTTGATATAACATCTAGCCCTAGAATATGTCACTACACATCCCTAATACAATTATAATCACTCATATAAAGAACTTGTCTCATTAGGTTTGATTAAATTTGTCGACTACTTGGAAATTTTTTGAAGACTCATCAAGTTCGATAGAAAGACTTGAATGGCAACACATAATGCCACTTTATTGCATACCTAACCACAATTTTTTTTATTAGGTATTAGACTCAATGCACGTAAGTTGTCTTGTATGTACACTCATGATTTTTTCATGATGTTCTAGTCCTATGTCTTTATAGTATCGCATTTTAATATTAGTAATATGTAATAAGTTCCTTATAACTTTTATTTAGTAACCCCAATTTTATGTGGGGTTTTTACCACTTTTGTTTATTAACTTTAATTTTATGTGGGGTTTTTACCACTTTTGTTTATTAACTTTAATTTTATGTGGGTTTCTACCACTTTTATTTAATAACTTCAATTTTATGTGTGGGGTTTTTTACCACCTTATGGTATATATAGGATTTCTCCCATTTCATTTATAAATCTTTCATTTTAAAAATATAATCATTGAAAGTTTCTTAGAGAAGTTTCCCTCTTTTAATTTCGATTCAAGTGTCATCCGTGTAAGTTTCCCCACTACTTTTGTTTCTGGCTTCTTATTTCTATCATTTGTTTTTTATTTTTTATTACTTTAGTAGTTGTGCCAATTTTAAATATAAGCACAATAGAGGTTATTTTATGTAATAGTTTTATGAAATTTAATTTAAACATTTTGTTGCAATCATTTATTTATTATTAGGAAAAATAGTCAAGTGAAAATGTTTTACAACACTAAGAGTCATAACAAATATATAATTAGGTGAAAAACCATTAAAATGGACAAGTAAGCAAATAATATTTGGATAAAAATTGTAAGAGTATACCAAACAATTTGTCAAGGATTTGAGAAATAAGTAAACATATAATAGGCTACTCACATAACTAAAATCATAGGAAAAAATCTTCATGGAATGATGTTCCTTCAATTATGTCTAGACAACATTGGGGAAGATGGAGGCATAAGGGAAAAACATATTTCCCAGACAAAAATTGCATATAACCATGAAATGAAGATCTCATAATAGAGGTGATGTTGAAGTGCATATGCAGCTAAGCAAGACCAAGCCACCATTCCTAGTTCAAGGTATTAATAACTAAGAGGCTAAACTAAATATTCCCCTTCAACACCTAGAAGGCTTGACCTATACATGGGATGTAAGATAGATACCTAAACACCATAGAGGATATTTATGCATGTTTGTAGATGCATTACCCCAAATCATAAATCAAAAATAGGATGAACCCTACAATTTTCAATTGGTGGACCTATTACAAAAATATATTTCCATGGAAGAATACACAAAAGAGTTAGTACTAGAGTCCAAGGCCAAAAATCTGTGTAACCTAGTGTGAAACATATACATATCAAACTTGACATCAACAATGGGAACAAAGGTAAGATTATTTGTGATATATGTATTGAATAGGCTTTGAATTATGATAAACCTTCATCAACCCTAATTGTGAATAGACAAGTACTCCCAAGAAGATTTGTCATGATAAATTCATATTCTTGTCACATTCTTTCCAACTGTGACTTGTGCCTAATCTACCACATGCACAGGGTCTTCACTTAGTGAACCTGTGACATAGTTCCTACATTCGTGGGATATTAAAGAATACCCCTAATTTCACTAGATATTGATAAATATCTCAAAATCCTTTTATTGAAACCCCCTCTCGATACATATTTACAATAAAATATACCCCTATTTTAACTAGATGCCCCTTTTTATACCTCGCCAATACCTATAAACCCCTTGAGATCACACATTCCCCCAATACCTACAATATATTGATCTTATTTTTCACAATAAAAAACCCCCTTTATGAATGAACGTGATAATATATTGGTCAACAGGGTGAATCCCCGGTGACCACATTTCACTAATTATTCTTCAGTAAGTCATCCATGTGGAAACAATAATAGATCAACATGCACACTATCACACTATATTAACTCTAGATTCCTTGGCATCATTAAATGGATCTCACACTCGACCTATCAACACACCTACTAAATCCAATGATAAAAGTTGATAATGTCATTGCAAAGTTCTTAACAACCAACCAATCTTTAGGAATTTCGAGAGTTTTTTTATTTTTTGGTTACATAGTGTATTTTATAAATATGCAACTCTACTCATTATGAGTTATCATGAAATTGAACATTGTAGCACATGGTTTTGTTGTGATATTGTATTTTACAAGATCAATCTCTATCACAATTTCTCTCAAACTAGAGCCACAATGATTTGTTACATTGTTTGATCCTATTTATTTGTTGTAGGTATTTTTTTTGCCAAAATAATTTTTTGATCCTAACCATTTGTTGTAGCTTAAATTTTTACCAAAATAGATGTACATGTGTTGGGGTCTAAAGATGTCTAAAAACAACCTTAGTTTAACATTAATTTATCAACCTGAGGATTCATCTTTTGTCTCAGGAATATCAGCAAAGTCTATGCAGATAACTCGTAGAGGCTAAAATCGTGTAGTTAAAGAAAATATGAGTTTATCAACAATCAAGTTCCTCAATCATTCATTAAAGATTCTAGGATTGGAAATCTAATGTCGTGCAATGGAAATGAACTAATTAATCTATTGAATTCATTTTAACTAAAAGCAGTTATTGAATCTAAATAAAGACTTGCAGAATTGACTATTATTACGAATCAAATTACTGGAAGGGAAAAGGCGAATTACTCTGTCTATGGAAAGAAACATCGATTGTAATCCAATCGAAGGAGACAACAATTGTACTTATATTGAAATGAACAACAACTATATCTTAACGGAAAGGAAAAACAAATGTAAACTAATTGAAAGGAACAACAATTGTGAATCTAAGTAAAAGGAACAATGCATATGAACTTATGAGGAACTGTCACGCATCAAATCTCAGTAATAGAAAWTGGAACAACAATCATCTAATGCTTAAGGAAATATCTATCTCTTGCAAATGATATAAAATCATCAACACACTTATGCATTCATTTAACTACTGTAAAAGAGAATCAAATCACAAAACAAAAATTGAACTGATACAATTATAGGTCGAACAGTAGCTCCTTCAGACTGGGCCCTTGGTCCTTAGAAGCACTGCTATTCGAAACTCAGTATGTAGAAATGGTAAAACCGCTCAAATCTTTTATTGATTTCATAGTTGGTACAACATTTACAAAAACTGCTAATGCAGAGCAATTCTAAGTTATGAGTTCTTGGGTGCAATTTTTCTATATCCCTTCCAGGATCTATTACCCCTTATATATTACAATAATATGGGTAAATTAAGCTATCCGGAGGATTGAGAGATCCTTCGGATTTCTTTACTATTATAAAGTTACAATATAGGAAACTCAATCATCTCCAAAACTGCCTTGTGCCATAAAATCCTCAACCTCCAATAGCTTGCGCATCTTCGAGATTTCCTTTGCTATCTCGGGTTTGACAATATTTAACCAATCCTATAACAAAATCAAACAATTCCAATCATATTTCAGGATCTATGTAATCTAATTTCAACAATAATACTAAAGGGTATATTATTCATTTTCTATCCTATTTTCTTCTAATTAACCGAAAAGTCAATCAAGATGATATTATGAAATGTGGGAAAAATGAAGATATTTATACTTTTTTCATAACCTAACATACCCCCCAGCTTACCTACTTGCATGTCCTCATGGAAGCTGAGATATTACATGTAAAGCAGTAATGTTGTAAGGTGGAAAGGTTGGCTCACCAGGCCTCCTAAATCCATTGCTTCTTTTGAGTTCTCCAAAAGCAACATCCTCCCTTTTCTTGTTAATTTGATAATATTTTTGGTAACTTTCTAGAGGAAACTAGATGATAGGGGGATTATATCTGCACCCAATCCAAGAAGGCCCTTCCTCTTGGAGCATTCTAGAATACCTTTCTATTATGAAGGTAGTTGCAAAGAAATTCCTATACCCAAAGGGTTCCCTACTCCTTACTTCACTGGAGGATGCATCCCATCTCATTTTAGAAGCAACAAGAGATTCTTCCTTAAGCTCTCTAAAATGAGTGATACCTGAACGTATAACCTGTAGATGGATAGGGGCTAAGGAGTCTACGACCCCCCCTCTTTTCATAAAGGTTTTATGTCGCATAATGGCTGGAAAGGACTTTGGAGGCTCTCCCCTGACCTAAAGATCTAGCCCAGTTTCCCTCTTTAGGAAGGTTTTATGAGCTTTACCCCATCTAACTTGGTTCTAAGTAAATGACAGAAATGCTTGAAACTATATGTCACCTATGAATAGGCCAGGGTTATCTTTCCTTTCTTCTTCTAGAATGAAATTATGAAAGTATAAATCACATAGAAAGTATTGTACCTTTTCGTCCTTCTCTCTCAAACATGAAATAAAATCAGGTACAGTGGCAAATGAAATGGGTTTACCTTCTTTGATGGCCTTCACTCTCAATAAAAGATATCATTCCAGCAAGAATAAAGTGTAATTGGTGGCAGGGGCTCTGCAATTAATAACATTAGAGTAGACATCACAGATTTCTTTGATTTGCTCCAAAGCTTTTTCCAATTGGGTTTGTACCCTTTTTACCTTCCCTTGGGCTCTAGTGAGCTCAACATAGGCCTCACTCTCTGTTGTTGTCATGTCCTTCAGTTGTTTAAAAATATTTTGATGTTTAGCCCTAGTGACCATCTCATCTTGGTGTTGAGCCAATGCTCACTGGGCTCGCCCTAGCTCTGCCTTTAGCTTATCAACGGTGACACCCTGTTCTTGAGATTGGGATGCTTGGTATTCTTCCATAGCACCCATCTCCTCCCTGGATTGAGTTAATGCTTGTTGGGTCTGTATAAGCTCTGCTTCCAGTATGTCCACAATAGCACTCTGTTTCTGGGACTGGAGTGCCTGATGCTATGCCATAGTCAATGATTCATTTCTGTTTTGAACCAGGGTTTATTGAGACTGCATCAATTCTTCCTCCAATCTCCTGATGGTGGCATTCTTCTCAAGGAGTTGAGTTGTTTCCTTTAATATTGGGGTATATGTCTGCATCTCAGGATCAATTGTTTCTGTAGCTGTCATCATTTCCTGTGTTTCTAAGGGAATTAATTCCTCATTTTGAGCTATTGCCTCTTCTACTACTATTTCTTCAGGGTCTGTCTGTATCCCTACATAATTTGTAGTGACTACTTCTTTAGGAAGAGGGCTTCATCTTTGCATTCTGGCCCTTTTGTTTTTCTTTCTTATATGGGCCTTATATGCTTGTTCTATCTACTTCCTCAATTATTTAATAATTTCCTTGCGTTTACCCACCTTTTGCTTTAATACTTCATCCTTCTTAGCCTTTTTCTTCAACAATTTGTTTTCTTTTTTTAACTTTCTAATTTTCTTATGGCTCTTGGCTGATTTCTGTATATGAGAGGTCTCAAGGTCTTCTTCATTCTGGCCAGCAGATGGTTGTTACTCTGTTCGTTCCAAATGTTTTGTCTATCCAAGAGGGATTCTTATTTCAAAATGAGGTTCTTCCTGTGTTGTGTCCTCTGGGAAATACATTTCAATATCAGGAAAATCTTCAGTTGGTTTTGAAGAGGAGGCTTGTTCTGGGCATTTTTCTGGATTATTTGTGTCTCTGTCAATTGAGGTTCCTAAGCTCCCAAAAACCTGAGCTATTTCTACCTCATAACTCTTTAAAAATTATTCTATCAGATGCTCTAATGTTGGCTGGGTGTCTTCCTGATCATTCCTTTGTGAGGTCTGTTCTTATTGCCCAATTTCTTGAACATTCTCCTATGGAAACTATTCTGTAGAATTCTGAAGTTCTTCAAGTTTTTTTGTTGTACCCTGAATTGCTTCAGTTTTTTTCTGAATTCATCTTCTTCTCCTCCTTGTCTTAATGATGGCTTTAGGGGCAACCATTGCTCTCTTCCTCTTTTTTGTTAATGTTTGTGTTTGTGAGGCTGGGCCTCTGTGATTTGGGCAGGGTCTGCCTCAACTTCGGTTTGAGGAGATAGAATTTATCTTTGGGCGGTAGTCTGCTCTGCCTGTCTATCTTCAATTTCCTGTGGTGGGTCTTCATGGCATAATTCAGAATGCTCCAGATGTAGAGGTCTATTGGCCTCAATCAGACTATCCCAGGTCAAATTGAGTTTGACTCAGTGCTTTATTTGTTATCAGTTTAACTAATCTGTGGTGGCTGATAATAGTAATAGGATCCTTGGACTTTTGTGTTCTTAAGGCAACCTCATGTAATATGGCATTCAGAAAGAAAGGTAGATTAAGTACTAACCATTGTTTTAAGGCTGCCAGCAATTTGAGGTGGCGAGGTCAAATTACGTCGTATCATCCATCACAGGTGATGTACCACTGAATTACCCCTGCCAATTCCTTCCATGGTTCCCTGAGGGTACTGGGATTAAGTCCCTTTCCCTTCTTATCCAATTCTTCCCCAAGGTCTGTGAAAGTTTCCACAGCTTCCTTTAGTGTTGTGTATCTTCTTGTCCACTGAATGCCCGTGTTAGGGAGGCCTATGCCCTCTGCTAAGATTTTCGGGGTGATTGAGATTTGTATGCCTCGCACCATAGAGATTTCTCCTTGCAGATTCTAAAAGAATTCAAGCGTGACATTCATGTCATATTCTTGCAAACGGTTGAAGTACTCCATCCATCCTAGACGTTGTAGGATATTTCTTACTTGCTCTATAACCTGTAGTAAAGTTGTCTCCCTACGCACACTTTTGCCACCCATCTTTGTGAGAAAATGCGAACAACTATCGTTCCTGGTAGTAGACTTGGTTAGACAGCTTGGAGGAAAAAATTACCGAAAATAGAAAATATCAAAGAATAGAAAGTGTTTACAAATGTGGGTATTTATTACAATCATTACTATCTTATCAAAAAGTGTGTTGAGCATCCACTCCCCTCATTAATGTAGAGGTCGACCTCGACCGTCAACGTAGGGGAAAGTAATGAGTGTAGGTATTTCCGGTGAGGGATAATGATTGCACTGTCACTGCCAATGGGGATCAATCATTATTTTCAAACAACATATTTTAACAACAATCATTGAACGTTAGTCCTCTTTCGTGGAAAAATTGAATTTAATATACCTATACTCAAAAAATGTTTTTACGGATACATAAGCCGAATAAATTAAATCTGTTCATTTAAAATAATATCCCACATATCATAATGTTGTTACATTTCCATTTTATTGAATACAGCCAAAATGATAGCCTTGTTATTAAGTGAAGGAAATCTAGAGACACCCAGAAACTTGGCATTTAAGGTAAACTTCCGTACCACAGGCAGAGCCACTGCTGCCAGCAGGCATCCATAGCCTTGAAAGGGTTTCCTTTTAACCCTTAGATGAGCCCGTATCCTTGATAAATATTTGAATCATCTTTTCCAAAAAGACCATTATCTTGGTTTGGTAGCTAGATGGTGATAATGCCACTCACTAGATTGTAACTTAAGTGAACAAGATGGCTCGTGATGATACCCCTTGTCCTTTGACGAGAAAATGTCAAAGGCCATTGCCCTGGTGTGGTAGCCATAATGGGAATGTCACTTATGTTATTATCCTATGATCATGGTAGGTTGGCTCATGATGAGACCCCTTATTCTTTGTGGAACATTTTTTTTATTACTTATCGGGTTTTTTTTTTTAGTCGTCTTTCCCCGTAATGCCACTCACTAGAGTGTAACTTAAGTGAACAAGTCAGCTCGTGATGAGACCTCTTGTCCTTTGAAAAAAGAAAATGTCAAAGGCCATTACCGTGGTGTGGTATCCATAGTGGGAATGTCACTTAGGTTAGTATCCTATGATCGTGGTAGGTTGGCTCGTGATGAGACCCCCTATTCTTTGTGGGGAAAAAGAAATTTTATTGCTCTTTTTTTCTTTTCTTTTCTTTTTTGTTTTTTTTAGAGGTGTATGAAGGGAGGCTCATCTACTCCTTAAGAGTAAGGGATGGTGTAAAGAAGTGTAAGGATGCCAATTGAAAGTGTGCCTAAGACTACTTATTATAATATAAAGGCAATATATCATTTAATTGTATTTGTATGTATAAGGGAAAATAAACTAATTATGGTGGTTACAGGTTATGAACAAGGTTTAAGATATTTCGAAGAAAGTAATCCAAAAAATAATTTGATAAGGTATGGGAGATAGTCCACAAAATAATGATAGATCGTTAGAAATAATGCTGGTGAAAATTATTTGGTGAAAGTTGTTTGGCGTTTTATTAGCAATGTAGGGAAGGAATGGAAAAATGAACAATAGGTGTGCAAAAGGAATGACAATTGTTCTTTCAAAGGAACAGTGGGCACGCAAAAGGAACGACAATTGTTCCATTCAAAGGAACAACAAGCGCGCAAAAGGGAACAACAAGTGTTCAAAAGGAATAGCGGGCGCGCAAAAGGAACAACAATTGTTAAGTTTTTAACCATCTGAATAGGTAATTTTTAGAAACCTGGAAATGTGTTTTTCTTGAATCCAAGGTTTATTAGTAATCAACTAAATTCATTTATGGGTTGGTTTATTTCAAAATTAAGTAGTGGCTGGTTTGTTAATGTTATGAGTTTCATTATAGTTGCCCAATTGCTGTTGTTGAACATGACACATTCATTTCTCTGCGAAAGATAGGGTCTGGGTGATGAGATGAAGCAGGAGTTTAGAACATAAAAGAGTGCTAATTGAGTTCATTACAGTTATCCCCCCTAGTTCTTATTTTCTCAAGTGACTGTAAAAAATAATAAAAAAAACTAGCAACTCAAATAAAATCTACAGAAAAAATAATTATATACAATATGTACAATGTCAACAGAATTCATCATTTATGGAGTTGGGGTGGTTGGATTACCTTCCCAGCTAGCCAAAATTTGAATGGTAGGGTCCTTACTTACTTCTTGGTAGAAAGTTTCTTTTGAGGGAAGTTGATGATAGAGTCGTAGCCGATGTCCATTGACCTGAAATGGAGATCTGAACCCGTCGATGGTGCTTAACGTGACTGTGCCATTATCATGGACGTCATTGATTTCGTATGGTCCCAACCACCATGTCTGTAATTTTCCTAGAAAATCCTAAAATATGGAATCATAAAGGAGTGCCCAATCACCTTTTTTAAATGATTTTTTCTTGATATGCTTGTCGTGCCAGGTCGTTCTCTGTTGTTGAATAATGGTTGTGCACTCTACAATAGACATGCGTGCTTCATCCAATTTGTTGAGTTGCTAAAGGTGTTGTTTATGTGCTTTTGTAAGATCCAGTCCGATTTCCTGGGCCATCCTTAGAGTCTTGATCTCAAACTCGATTAGGAAGACGGGTTCTTTTCCATAGACTAAGTGATAGGGAGAGTAGCCAGTGGTGTTACGCCATGTTGTGTGGTAAGCCCATAAGGCATTTGGGAGCTCAATAGCCCAATTCTCTCTGTTTGTTGAGACAGTCTTTTTCAGGATTGTATCTAGGACTTTATTGGTGCTTTCTACTTGCCCATTTGCTTGTGGGTGGTATGGAGAAGTAATTTTTTGTTTAATATGATAATTATCCAGGGTGGTGGTGATTCTATGAGCTGTAAATTGTGACCACCCATCAGTAATTACCTCTCTTGGTAGTCCATAACATATGAATAATTTGAAAAGAAATTTGATGACTACTTCTTCTGTTGCATTTGGTAAGGCATTTGTCTCTACCCATTTAGTCATGTAGTCTGTTGCAACTAGAATATAGGCCTTCTGATTTGACTTTGGATTGAAGGGGCCAACAAAGTCTAGTGCCCATCTCTCAAATGGTTCTACAACTACTTGTCCTTTCAACGACATTTCATCAGCTTGACCTGGTTTTCCCATCCATTGACAACTATCGCAGGTCTGGACATATTTCCTCGCATCTCTGAATATTGAGGGCCAATAATAGCCCATCTACAAAATTTTGTGTCCATTCCTGCGGTTTGCAAAATGCCCACCATAGGGCTCATCATGTCCAACCTTTAGTATGTCATAGATTTTGTCATCTTGTACGCATCTGTGGATCTGGAGATCAGTTCCCGTGTGGAAGAGATATCCGTTGATACAAGAGAATCGTACGCTATGCTGGACGATCAATTTTCTTTCCCTTAATGATAGATTTGTCGGTAATCTTCCCGTCGCCAGATAATTTTCCACATCAATGTACCAAGGTGGATTTGTAGTAATGGAAAACAAATGTTCGTCTGGAAATTGATCTTCAACTGTTAAGGAGTCATCTGTTTTGGGTATGCGGGATAAGAAGTTTGCGACAAGATTTTCCCTCCTGGGTCGATCTTTGATGGTGATGTCAAATTCCTGCAATAGTAATAACCATCGAGTGACCCGTCCATTAGTAATCGGTTTATTAGCTAGATATCTAATAGCAGAATGATCAATATATAGAATAACTGGATAGCATGTTATATAATGACGAAATTTATTGATGGCATGTATAACAACTAAAAACTCTTTTTCTGTTACTATATAATTAAGTTCAGCTGGAGTAAGATTCTTGCTAATAAAATAAATGGCATAGGGTTTTTTGTCTTCTTCCTGTCCGAGGATAGTGCCTATGGAAATATCTGATGCATCGGTGGAGATGTGAAATGGTATTTTCCAATCTGGTCACCTCAACACCGGTGTTGTCGAGATCAACTTCTTGAGTCCTACAAATGCCACATCACACTTGCCAGACCACTGAAACTCTACATTACCAGTCAAAGCATGTAAAGGTGCAGTGGTTCTTGAATTTTTTTCCATAAATCTACAATAGTATCCTAAAGCGCCAAGGAAACTATGTACCTCAGTTTGTGTGTGTGGTGTAGGTAGATTAAGGATTACCTCTATTTTTGTTGGATCTACTATAATTCCATATGCAGAGATATAATTCCCTAGTACCACACCTTCCATCATCATCATGTGACATTTTTCGTGGCTTAAACATAACCTGGTCGCAATGCACCGTTCTAATACCTTCTTCAAATTACTCAGTGCTTGATCGAAGTCGTCGCCATAAGGAGTGAAATCATCCATGTATACTTCAAGTCCTTCACTGATCAGATCGTTGAATATGCTCAGAATGGCCCTTTGAAAAGTGGTTGGAGCGTTACAAAGTCCAAAGGGCAATACTCTGTATGAAAAAGTGCCCTAGGGGCATGTGAATGTAGTTTTATCTTCATCTTTTGGGGCAATCTGAATCTGATTGTACCCACTAAAACCATCTAGAAAAAAAAAAAAATTCTTCCCTGCTAAAGTATCCAGAACCTGATCGATGAAAGGCAAAGGAAAGTGGTCTTTTTGAGTGGCTTTGTTAAGTTCCCTGTTGTCAACATAGATTCACCATTTCCCATTTTTCTTTGGGACAATTACTAATGGGGAAACCCACCGACTATCTGAGATGGGATATATAAAATCTATGTCCAACAACTTTTGTAATTCTTCTTTAACGATATCCCTAAGATGGGGATTCAGTCTCCTCTGTGGCTGTCAGATAGGTCAAGCGTCTCTTTCAATGTAAATGTGGTGTGTGCAAAGTTGCGGATCAATACCTTTCATATCAGAATATTCCCATGCAAAAGCTTGCTGGTATTTGGAGAGGACTTGAATTAGATTTTGTTGTTGTTGTTCATCTAAATTGGCATTGATGTTCAGAGACCTCCCTGGTGCAATCTCAATGGGTTTGCTGTTATGAACGACTGTAGTTGGAATTTTTTGTTCCATTAAATATTCCAGCAGGTCTCCCTGTGCTTCAAAGTCTATAACAACTTGGAGTATCTGGCAGGTTAGGTTTCTCACGGTGGTTGGACTATTAATAAACCCACTGATTATGTCATCCTCTAGCTGGTTTTTAAGTCCGATGGATTCTTTCAGTGTAAGAGGGGTTCATAAATCCTTCTCTGGGTATCGTGGTGGTGGCAATTGTGGATATATGAAAGTTGGGCTTGGCTTAGCAGGAGGATATAAAATGAGATTCTTTGTGATACCCCCTCTAGAGATTGTCATATTACCCGTTCGACATCCTATATATGCATCTTTTGTTGCAAGCCATGGTCTACCCAGTATCAATGGATGCCCTTCAATTCCACTTCTTGGGTTGATGATGAGGAAGTTCATCGGATATTCCCAAGAGTCGACAGAGATGGCTATATCATGTAAAGTTCCAACTTGTCGAACCGCCAATCAATCCGCTAACTACAACATGATTGTGGTGGGTTCGAAAGAGTCAAAACCCAGGGTATTGCAAGTTTCCATAGTCATGATGTTGATGGCTACTCCCAAATCAACTAGCGTATTTGGAAAAGAACAACCCTGGATCTGAACTGTCACTATGGGATTCCCCATATCTGCATATTTGACTCGTTCTTGTCTACCTAAAATTAGATCAGAAAAGGCTCCTACCATGCAGACTGTTGATGATGGATCTTTAATTTTTCTGACGGGCTTTCTCCAACATAACTCCTTGATCGTCTTTGCGTAAATTGGGATGTCTTGAAGAGCTTGCAGGAGTGGAATCTTGATGTATAAATTATTGATTTCCCCTACAATGTTGAAGTTGGGATATACGGTCATTTTTTCTATCATCAATCTTTCGAGGAACGGAGGGGGTGAAGTTGTGTCCTTATTAGGATCTTGTGATTCGACTATGTTTCCCCCCTGCTCGATTTCTTCTGTTATTACCATAATTGAGGGTGTTATTGTTGGTTGTTTTTCATTCTCCTGCTCTTGAGAATTGTTATTTTCTTCAGGGAAGATTATGCACCCTGATCTCAGTCGTAGTTTGTTGCACCCTACTGAGCTGGTTTCTCCTTCCCCATTCTCCATAATCTGGACGAGTTGAGCCAGTATGTTATTTGGATTTGGGTGAGATTGGGTTGGTAATTGAGGGCACAATTGTGATTGTAGGTTCTGGGGTAGTTGAAGTGGTTCTTGCAACGTGGGTTGAGTTTGAGGGGCCATCCCCATGGGTTGGTTGTTTATCCCCATGGGGCACTGCCAATTCTGATTCCAATTTGGGTTTTGGGCAGTTGTGTTGGGCCACTGTGAAGGGTAGATGTTTTTATTTGAGTTTTTCTAGGATGAGGTGGGATATTGTGATTTAGGCCAAGTGGAATTCGCAATTGGCTGATTCTGCCAGGAAGGATTTGCAGCGGGCTGGTTTTGCCAAGTAGGATTTCCAAGTGGGTATTGTTGGGGCTTCCAGTTCTGATTGGTAAATGGTTGTCCCTTCCATGCGTTACCAGGATCTTTCTGCTGATTATATTGTCCCGAGAAGAAAGAGGAGGGGTCATGTAGTGTATTTGAAGTTCGATTCTACCATTGAGGACGTTGAGCCATTAAATATAATGGTTTTGTTTCCTCTTTGGCTTCTCTAAAAACATCTCTCAGTCCAGGGAGTGATGGAAATTTCTCTATGTCATGGTCCTTGGCACAGATGGTGCAGACCCGAACCACATCCAAAGGGAAATCCCTTGGACCATGCTTTTTTCTGCATCTGTGACAAAATATGGCCAAAGTTTGTTCTGCTTCTGCTTGCTTTTGTTTGGCCTATAATACATCTAATTGTGTAGTTAGAGTGCTCAAAATATCTGTTTTGAAATTTTCTAAGAGATTACCAACTTCAGCTCGTGTGACACCCCTACTTGTAGTATTGTTACTTCTAGTGAGGGAAGTCTGCATTCCTAATTTGGTCTGTGTGCTTCCTCGTGAGCACCTGATACACAATTGAATGATGTTATCATAAGTTTCTTGATAAATGTCACCCTTTCCCATTAGATTCAATGTTTCTACCCATTCATCTTTCATACCCTTAATCAAAGTTTCCTTAAGTACTTCACCTCGTAATGCACCATAGGGTGATCTTTGTAAATTATATCGAAATCTCTCGACATATTCTTCTAGTGATTCATTTTCTTTTGCAATCATTTGAAAGATTTCATCTTTTAAGTCCCTGGTTCTACAATAATCCTGATATTTTTTCAAGAAGCCCTGTTTCATCTCATCCCATGAGTTTATAGTTCCACCCCCTAATCCCATAAACCGACGTAGAGATGCCCCTTTCAAATTGGAGGGGAAAAATTTTAATTTTTGGGGTTCAGCGGTGTAATCATACCCTCTACATAGGAAATCAAATTCAAATAAGAATGTGTCTGGGTCTTCTGAGATTAATCCATGAAAGGTTGGCAGGTTTTGTAGGGGAATTGCCTTCATGGGGGCATTGGCAATTGAATCAACTATCGTATATTCCAATGTGGAAGTCTGGGGACGTTGTTGATTTTGTTGTGCCATTTGATCGAAAATATGCCAGAAATCTTCAGGGATTTCTTGATCCAGATATTTTATTCGAATTGGTTGGTTATCTGATCCTCCAGGGGATTTGATTGCACTCCCTCTATCCAGGATTTCAGGTATGCCTTCTTCTTTCACAGGAGCTTCAGGATCAGGTGGTGGGTCTGCCTTAGCTACCCCGCTGGTTTCCCCTTCTCCTTCCTCTATATTACAAGAGTTTCCCTCTTCTAAAGGGTTGAGGGGTGGAATATCTGTGCTCTGAAAGCTTTGCTCAATCCCTTTAGTTTTTCTATGAATCTCAGCGTGGGCTGCAGTTGGTGAAACTGCTACCTGAGGGATTCAGGTAGATCATTTTCTAGGTCCAACCGAAGCTTGAGATTCTTCTTTTTGGATGATGTCTTCTATGAAAGTGCTTCTCCCAGGGAGCACCGAGCCCTGGGTTTTTGTTTTTCAAGATCTTTCTTCTTAGTCATACACACTTCACACAAAAAAAGAAAATCAAGAAAAAAAGAAACTTATGCAACCTCTTAATGTGTCAGCCGGAGGTAGGCGTTGGCATAAGCATCTTACTTATTGCCTGCATAGGTTCTTACCTTCCATCTTCAATACCTCATCCTCCAGAGGCACGATCTATGCTACCTTTGACATTCTCCCCGACAATGGCGCCAAAATGTTGGGGTCTAAAGATGTCTAAAAACAACCATAGTTTAACATTAATTTATCAACCCGAGGATGTATAAAGATGTGTTGGCATAAGCATCTTACTTATTGCCTACGTAGGTTCTTACCTTTTGTCTTCAATACCTCGTCCTCCAGAGGCACAATCTATGCTACCTTTGACATTCTCCCCGACAACAGCACCAAAATGTTGGGGTCTAAAGATGTCTAAAAACAACCTTAGTTTAACATTAATTTATCAACCCGACGATTCGTCTTTTATCTCAAGAATATCAACAAAGTCTATGAAGGTAGCTCGCAGAGGCTAAAATCGTGTAGTTAAAGAAAATCTGAGTTTATCAACAATCAAGTTCCTCAATCATTCATTAAAGATTCTAGGATTGAAAATCTAATGATGTACAATGGAAAGGAAATAAATAATCTATTGAATTCATTTGAACTAAAAGTAGTAATTGAATCTAAATAAAGACTTGCAGAATTGACTATTATTACGAATCAAATTACTGGAAAGGAAAAGGCGAATTACTCTATCTATGGAAAGAAACAACGATTGTAATCTAATCGAAGGAGACAACAATTGTACTTCTATTGAAAGTAACAACAACTATATCTTAATGGAAAGGAACAACAAATGTAAACTAATTGAAAGGAACAACAATTGTGAATCTAAGTAAAAGGAACAACGCATATGAACTTATGAGGAATCGTCATGCATCAAATCTCAGTAATAGAAATTGGAACAACAATCATCTAATTCTTAAGGAAATATCTATCTCTTGAAAATGATATAAAATCATCAACACACTTATGCATTCCTTTAACTACTGTAAAAGAGAATCAAATCACAAAACATAAATTGAACTGATACAATTACAGGTCGAACAATAGCTCCTTCAGACTGGGCCCTTGGTCCTTAGAAGCACTGCTATTCGAAACTCAGTATGTAGAAATGGTAAAACCACTCAAATATTTTATTGATTTCATAGCTGGTACAACATTTACAAAAACTGCTAATGCATAGCAATTCTAAGTTATGAGTTCTTGGGTGCAATTCTTCTATATCCCTTCCAGGATCTATTACCCCTTATATATTACAATAATCTGGGTAAATTAAGCTATCCGGAGGATCGAGAGATCCTCCGGATTGCTTTACTATTATAAAGTTACAATATAGGAAACTCAATCATCTCCAAAACTGCCTTGCGCCATAAAATGCTCAACCTCCAATAGCTTGCACATCTTCGAGATTTCCTTTGCTATCTTGGGTTTGACAATATTTAACCAATCCTATAACAAAATCAAACAATTCCAATCATATTTTAGGATCTATGTAATCTAATTTCAGCAATAACGCTAAAGGGTATATTATTCATTTTCTATCCTATTTGCTTCTAATTAACCGAAAAGTCAATCAAGATGATATTATGAAATGTGGGAAAAAGGAAGATATTTATACCTTTTTCATAACCTAACAACATGCAATCCATACCTAGGTTGCATTATGTCTATCTATTTTGGATCAATTGTCACTCTATGATTTGATTGATTTGAGTTTTGTTATGCATCACACTTAATCCCTTAATTCACATTACCCTGCATAAATTTAATATCTTTCCATAGAATTAGCATGTTTTTGGAATTCCATTTACTTCCACTTGGTTGAGTTTCTAATTATACAATCTCACTACCTTGTTGCAACTAGGTAATATGATTTACTTGGTAGTTATGTTTAACACAAAATAAGACTTCATAGTTTTGATCACCATCCCCACAATGAAAGGATTGTAAGCTCAGGGTGATCAATCTTAGCTTTGATCCAAACTATTGGTATCAGAGACTAAACTAACTTGAATGTTGGCTCTAAACTACTTAACACAATAAAGAAATTAGTATTAGAGAAAGAAAATCACTCTATCATTTTGAACTACTCTACATAGTCCATCTAGAGATCTCATTCTCTAACCACATACAACATTGGGATTAATTCTAAACTTTGACAACTTGACCCTTGGGATGTGACCACCACTATGGAGTTCATTATTTAAATATAAAAGTATTAGGTGCTTATTCAAAATACTAGTGAGATTTTTTGTCAAGATTGCTTGTAGGTACAATATATCATATGAAGAATAATTATTGACCCAATTTTCAGACTTGTTCAAGAGAAATGTTCCCCAGATACCACTTAGTTCATCCACCCATGGAATAGGGATGAACCCCTTTAAGGTCACCACTTTTACCACACCATATTGTTGTTAAAAGGGGAAATCAATGAAAAAGAACTAGATGAAGGTTTCATTTCACTATAAATTTACTTTGATGTAGAGGAACTCATTGATGCAAGAATACCAAGATTACAACCATAAAAATCTTACTTTCCACCAAAGCATGGTTGGAATCTCACAACTAGTAGGGTGAAGAGCATAGTGATCCTATCACCATTTGGGAAGACTCGTGAAGGAAATGCATGATGTACATGACGTGGAAACAATTTTGCTATCACCATGATTGGTTAGTCAACAAATCCATCAACAATTTTAATACTCTTATGGATTTCGTGTTCATTGAAGAAAATAAAAACCACATTGTCCTCTCTTACTAGAGGAAACTACACTAGTAAATCAATTAGAATTTAGAGTTTGTAATTGTTTAAACACTTGTATAGACCCATCAATTGTTCACACAAATTATTGATCAAATACACAAGTTAAATAATCACACCAATTCCTCAAGTGAGCAATACAATGCCACAAATAAAAATAATAAATCAAAGAAGAATAAATTTTATCATAGTCTAGAAAACACTACATAGTGTGAATATTACGTTGTTCCCATAAAGGAAGGAAACACGAGAAAACAATAAATAAAGAAGAAATATATATGCATGTAGTGTGACAACCATAAAAAAATCTAGCAACGATTTACAAAATGTCATGTTTGTGTCTCTTTTGGCATAACTTGTAGAAGGACAAGATTGTAACAAGGGTAACTAGATTATGGCCTAAATCCTCTAACATTGTTATTTTCACACACACACACACACACACCTCCCTCAACTAGCATAGATGCACTATAGAAAGAGTGAGAGAGATTGTTTCATAGTCAAATGTGGGTTTATCAATAATTTATCTCCTTTATTGTTGATTAAAAGAGTCAAAAGAATATTTATTGTTGATTAAAAGAGTCAAAAGAATCTAATTTCTATGGTCATTGTAGAATGGATCAATATTATGACCCAACTTCACCCACAACCTTACAATATTGGATGGATCCAATAAGAAGGATATCCACATCACTTGGTAGCATACATTTTACTATGAGGTAAAGTGTGATGTTGCACCTTTGGAGATTTGTAACATGTTAGAAACATCTTACCTATGGTAAACACATTGAGTGTATGAATTCTAACCTTGGAGAATCATCCTGGGGAATAAAATCATGATGTTTCATGTTCCCTACACTAAATATGTCTTTGGTTGTAGGCACACAATGACAAAAGCTAGTTAATAATACATGGCAACCAATTCTATTGGCTATACAATTGAATGTTGCATATTGGACTATAACAAATAGACAAATATCCATGTCTGTGTAAGAAAACTCTATCCCACTTGTTTTGGTTCATAACAATAGTTTTTAGGAACACTTAATGGTTTGTATCTGGAATAGAACTATGTATTTCTTCTTTAAATGCCCCAACCATTCTCTTTGTTGGAGTACGAACTACACAAATATTGCAACAACACTATGTGTTTCTTATTCACATTCATTTATATTTATTTCTGTTTGAGTAACCCTTGAAGTTTATGGATAAACTAAGTTGTCATTACTTAAAACACACTTCCATCATGTATCACCAATGATAGACTTGATCATAAATTTAATGCCGTCGACCTTTATGAATCATTATGTGTAGAAGATTTCCTTGTGTCCAAACTATGCATATCATTCTCATTAAAGTACAACATCTACATAGTATATTAAGATTGGATTTGAACCTTGAAATCATGCAATATTTTCCATGGCTACTTTCATAATCATCTAGATCTAGGGTCCTAAATGTGACATCACACCCTATTTCCTTACATGAGAACCTTGCATCTATGCATGACCACTAGGATGAATTTAAATACATACATCCAATTTTAATGTTGATCTATTACAAATTTATAGTCCTTATTTTCTTATATAGAGAAACAAAAATATAGACCCTCTCGTTGACATTAATTCTGAGTTTAACATGCCCGATCCTTCTGACGAAGTCATAGATCAAGCAACTCGACACTCCAAAAACAACACTACAAAAATATTTTGCATTTTCAAATAAATATAGGTACTTGCACTTGCCATATACTTCACACTTAATAAAATGTGACAAAAATTTCCTTAGCTAATTGATCCAAAATGGATCTAAAATAAATACACAATTGGCATGACTCAAATCTAGGTAAATAATCAATAAAGGAGAGTAGTGCATCATAACCTATAGAAGGGTCGAAGAGGTTTCATATGAGAAGAAGAGTTCACTACTATGGAAAATTATGAATAGGTATGAGAGTATGGTTGTTAGTGTGCTAGCCACACACTAACTCAATCAATGACCTATTCACCTGCATAATAGTGAAACCCCACAAGTGTGCAATGAGACAAAAGAGGATTTCTTAAGAAGAAAAAAATAGGGATACAAAGTGTTGCATATGGGAGATGAAGGAACATGGATTCCTAATCTTATAACTACCACTAATAAATTCTTTAAACTACCTATTAAATGCATGAAAAATAATGAGACCATGTTCTTTTGGCAAAAACAAATAAGGAGACTCTAAAAAATTTCTTTTAGAGTAGATTTTTAATGGTCGAGAGAATCAAATTCTTTTAATTGTATATAAGTTTTGATAATAATAATACTAAGCAATTCCATTCAAATTTTTTTTTCTCGGTTGGGTTTACAAGGTAAAATCTTTGTCTTATGGTGTGTTTAAATTGGTGTATAATTGTTTCATTTCTATAACTGTATGTATGCTTAGTTTTGGTATTGAAGAACTCCATCACCCACAAATTTCTTGATTGATTGAATTCTCAAATACACTGGCATTTATTTCCCTCAATCATTGGGTTATCATTATAACACCCTCATTGATTTGATGAAATGTTGGTAGAGAAGCATCGTTGATACTTTTATATTCCATGTTAATAAACAACAAGTCATTCTAGGTTGTGTGAACCTTATGAATCAATCCCCATGGTTCATTCGCTCAAATTGATTGATCACTAGGTTGCTAAGAACCTATAGGACTTTCCTTAATTTGAGGAATTAACATGATTATAATGCACTAACTCTTGCTATTTCTTGTGACCTCTATGATGTATCAATTTTTGGTATGAGAGTTGTGTAAGAACACCAGAAATAAATAATGAATCATACATCCATATGTATGTGCATAGGTGATGGAGGAGAATCGTAAGAAAGCCAACAAAGCAAGCACAAGAGTGGAGGACAACTGGGAACACACCAACACACATTTTGAGGGAATTTTGAATTTCAAAAGAAGGAGCATTAATGTTACAGCTAGAAGGATGTATTTGCATTTATGTTTTAAAGATTGTAAAACAGATCTTGAGCGTTGCTCTCATCTATTGAATGTAGAGGCATTTAATTGTAATGAATGTAAATTAGATAGCTTTTAATTTCGATTAGATAGCTTGTAAGGTAGGAGGGAAAACTCTAAGAAAACCCCCTCGTGTGTATTGAAGAAAGTAGAGATTGTAATTGTAAGCCATAGAGAAAGAGAGCATAGGAGAACAGATATTGCAGAAGGTCGTATAAGAAGATGGTTTTTTCTATAGAATCCATGTACATAAACACTTGGATTAATATAAAAGAGATTTGATACAATTTCATGGTGTTGTGATGAATATTGTTTGCATCTATTGAATGGTATGTTTACAGTTTGTTTCTATTCTTTGTTATGCACTTGTTTTAATGATGTGTGTATGTATGCTCTTGATTTCATGTTGAATATATGAAGTCTGTGAGAGGGGAAGTATAAGTTTCAATTGTTTCTCTTCCTGAGAATTCCTGCAAGGAGTGCAGTGGAGGTCCGCAAGGGTTGTGTTGAAAATATTCTGAGTTTTACCTCAGAGAAGCTCAAGAGAGATATCATTGTTCTTATACCCACAGAAGTGTAGGTATAGCACAAAACCGAGTCAGGAGTGCGCAGGCTGGTTGAAGTCTTGGATTTACCAACCAAGGAAGGTAGCTGAAGAATCGTTGTTGCAGGGGCGTGCACAGAGTTGGAAGTTTTCAAATAACCAGAGGTTATTGTGTATGCCGTAAGGAGTGCATGCAAAGAGGCTTCAGAAATACTTGAGTGGTAGCACAGAAGAAGCTCAGGAAGGATAGAGAATTGAGAGAATTTAAAGGAAGGACAAGGTTTGAAACCACCTCGTAGAGGTTAAGTTCAGAAGGAGAAGAGGTTAAGTATTTGGGGAGGATTCTTTGAGAAGTCTAAACGGATGATTGAAATTCTCAGAGGGAGAATCATTGAAGTTTCGTGGACCATTGGATCTAGTAGATCAATGGAAGGGTTAAGGTTGAGTGTATTTCAGCACTCATAAGCTCAAGAGGAGTAGTGGCCGTTGGATCCATATCAACGAGAGTCGTTGATCTTGTGCTCAAATTTCGTCGTTTCGGAGTTAGGGGCATTGAGGAAGTGGTGACTTGAAGTTGAGAGTTGTGAACTCCTGATTCGCAAAGTCCCGATAGAATCAGGACCATCAGATTTGCGGAAGCTCAGAACCATTGATCGGGGCAAGAAGTTATCGTGGTATCGACTATCGGGCGAGGGGAGTTGTTGTATTGTAAACTGTCGATACGTGAAATCCTGGGCGTTGAAATATTTGGGCCCTGACTATGGTCGAAAGTCACAACAGGAAAAGTTAAAGGAGGAGTCAAAGATCCATTAGCATTTTTGGGGTTTTGGGGATTGAACGAGTCAGAGAGAGATTCACATCAGGAATTGCGAAGTTGCAAAACCCAAAATACCTTTTAGGGGCAAAGGATTGTGGTCATATCAGTTGGTCACATGACAAGAGTTGACACTTAGTGCTTGTTCACACAGGAGTAACTCCTAAGAAGGACCTGTGGTTACAAGTGTGAAGATTCCAACTGGGAATCAAAGAGTCATTTTGACTCTAAAGGGGAGATTAGGAACGATCCTTAGACCGGGAGGTCCTGCAGAACCTGTTGAGGTAGGGGTGTTGCGTCAGGTGGTATCAGAGCCTAGATTACAATCATTTCTTTTTGTAAGCAAGGGAGACAAAAGGAAAGTTGTGATTTAAATTCTGCATGGAACAAATTTAGACAATTCCACCTAGAAGACATCAAGAGAGAACAATGCCCGATCCAGCTGTGGAAAGGGAAATGAGGGAACTCCGTGCTCGATTAGATGCCATGGAGACAACATAGAGATGAGATACTGATACTAGAGATGTCAATGAAGCCAAGAGTGAAAATGAGGCTAGAGCTGGAGAAAAAGTTGTAGCCGAAGATGCTACAGAAGAACGTCTATTCAAAGTTGTTGCAAGAATAGGGGCCAGAGAAAAAATGGACATTCCGATGTATGAAGGTAACTTAGACGTTGAAGAGATTATATATTGGTTTAGAGATCTGGATAAATACTTCGACTATGAGGATGTCGAGGAAGATAAGAAAGTCAAACATGTTGTCACTAGACTTAAAGGGCATGCAACACTGTGGTGGGATGAACTGCAGGCTGACAGGCATTGCAAAGGCAAGAAAAAAATCAAAAGTTGGGACAGGATGGTCTCCAATATGAAGGCCAAGTTTATACCTAGAGACTACCAAATTAATCTATTTCAGAGAATGCAGAATTTGAGACAGAAAGGGATGACGGTGAAGGAGTACACTAAGGAATTTTACCGACTCAATATTAGAGCAGGTCACCACGAAAGTGATGATGAAAATGTATCCAGATACATTAATGGTTTGAGATACGACATTCAAGATGAGATGAGCATGGTGACTATCAGAAATGTGGAAGATTCTTATCAGAATGCTCTGAGGGCAGAAGAAAAATTGGCCCGAAAGAAAGGTCAAAGGGGCAGAGGTAGAAGTCAAAGTAGAGGCAAAGAAATTGCCCAAGATCGAGTACAAAATCCCAAGGATGAAGAAAAGAAACCTCATACTCACCCAGAGAGGGGAGGAAGTTCACAGGGGAGACAATATGCCGACAAGAATAATTTTCCTCGAGCCAGAGGAAGAGGAAGAGGCAGAGGAGGTGAGATAAAATGTTTTGTCTATGGAAAGATCAGACATAAATATTTTGAATGTCCTGATAGAAAGAGAGATGGAGGAAGCGAAGCTCACATTTCAAAAGTCCAAAGGTGAAATGTTGAGGCAGAAGATGCAGAAGGTGGAATATCCTTAATGATGATGAAAATTCTCTTGAAGCCAAAGAAAGAGGGGGAGAATCCAGTCCAAAGAAACAATTTGTTTAGAACTTCTTTCAAGACCAAGGATTGGGTATGCAAGGTAATAGTGGACAGTGGAAGCACAGATAACCTAGTATCCACAGATGTGGTGGAGAAGCTAGAATTGGAGACATTTGCACATCCGAGCCCATATAAAGTCTCGTGGTTGAAAAGGGGCATCAGGTAACATTCACTAAACAAATGTTTAATTGAATTTAAAATAGGGGGTTATAGGGATGAAATATTATATGATGTTATTACCATGGATGTCTGTCATGTTTTGTTGGGTAGACCATGGCAATATGACATAAATGTTGTTCACGATGGGAGAAAGAACACGTACACCTTAGAGAAGAATGGTAGAATGCATATGTTGTTGTCAATTGAAGACAAGAAAGTGAAGGAAGAAACGAGAAATACTATACTTCTCATGAGTGGGAAAGAGCTTCTTGATGAAGTCAAGAAATATGAAGATATGTAGTTTGTTGTGGTAAGAAAACCTAGATTCATTTTGACCAGTACTTCGATAGATGATCTACCAGAGGAAATTCAGGAGTTGCTCGAGAATTTCTCTAATATAGTAGTGGATGGTTTACCTTGTTCATTACCGCCCATAAGGAGTATAATCCATCACATTTACCTTATACTAGGGGCGATTTTACCAAATAAAGCAGCGTACAGATTGACGTTGCAAAAGAATGAAGATGTCAAGAAGCAAGTCCAGGATTTGATAGACAAAGGATTGGTTCGAGAAAGCTTGAGTCCATGCATTGTACCAACAATGTTAAGTCCAAAGAAGGATGGTGTATGGAGGATGTGTACAGACTCAAGGGAGATAAACAAAATCACCATCAGGTATAGATTTCCTTTATCGAGGATGGATGACTTAATGGACTACTTAAGTGGAGTATTTTTTTTTCAAAGATTGATTTGAAAAGTGGATATCATCAGATTCAAATGAGAGAATGTGATGAATGGAAGAATTCAAAACGAATGAAGGAATGTATGAATGGCTTGTCATGCCATTTGGTTTGATGAATGCGCCAAGTACTTTCATGAGATTGATGAACGAAGTCTTGAAGGATTTCATTGGTAAGTTTGTAATTGTATATCTTGATGATATACCAATCTTGAACAAGACTGAGGAGGAACACTTGAGGAACTTAACTCTAGTGATGATGAGGATACAACTAGAGAAGTTGCTGATAAATTTGAAGAAGTCATCTTTCATGAAGAAAGAACTCATTTATTTGGGGTTTGTAATCTCTTTGAATGAGTTGAAGATGGATCCTGAGAAAGTAGAAGCAATCAGAGAATGGTTGTCCACAAAGAATATCTTTGAAGTCAGAAGCTTCCATGGATTAGCTAGTTTTTACAGGAAGTTCATCAGAAATTTTAGTGGACTTTCTGCACCAATGATGGACACTGTCAAGAAAAGACATAAATATTTTCTATGGACAGAGGAAGCAGAGAAAAGTTTCGAGTTGCTGAAAGAGAAGATTACTGAACAACCAGTTCTGGTTCTTCCAGATTTCATTAAAACATTTCAACTAAGATGTGACGCAAGTGGACTTGCGATTGGAGCAGTCTTAAGTTAAGAAAACAAGCCGATTGCATACTTCAGTGAGAAGATGAACGATGCAAAGAAGAATTATTCTATGTATGATAAAGAGTTTTATGAAATCATATAGGCATTGAAGAAATGGAGACATTACTTGGCTCCAAAAGAGTTTGTTTTGTATAGAGATAATCACGCTTTACAATTCATAACTCGACAAGAGAAATTGAACTAGAAACATGCGAAATGGGTTGAATTTAGGGAGAGCTTTAGTTTTTTTATAAAGCACATTTATGGAAATTCTAACAAGGTTGTTGATGCATTGAGTAGGAAATGTTTGATTCTGCAGGAGTTTCATGTGAAGACCTTAGGTTTTGATAGCCTTAAGGATATGTACAGAGATGATCCAGATTTTAAAGATGCTTATGAAGCATGCGAGAATCCTATTCTAAGAGAAAAAAGCTAATAGATTGAATATATGGTTCAGGATGGACTGTTATTCAAAGGAAATCAGTTGTGTATTCTGAAGAGTTCTATGAGAGATAATATTCTAAAGGAAAAGCATAGTGGAGGATGCGATGGACATTTCGGCCATGACAAAACATTCGTGCAACTAAACAATTTATATTATTGGCCAGGGATGAGGACCGATGTCAAGAATTTTGTCAAAAAATGTAGGATTTTCCAGCACACAAAGGGAAAAAGACAAAATACAGGATTATATCAACCATTGTCAGTACCAGAAAGGCCGTGGGATGCGGTAAGCATGGATTTTTTGTTAGGACTACCAAGGACATACAGGGTTTGTGACTCCATATTTGTGGTAGTCGATCGATTTTCAAAAATGGAACATTTCATTCCATGTCAGAAAACCAGCGATGCCACGCACATTGTGAACCTATTTTTCAAAGGAGTTGTTTGACTTCATGGCTTACCTAAGAGTATTGTTTCAGACTGGGATACCAAATTTCTGGAGGACACTATGGAAGAAGATGGGGACATATTTATCTTTTAGCTCAACATATCACCCTCGAACGAATGGAAAAACTGAGGTAGTAAACCGAAGCTTAGGGGACTTATTGAGGATTTTAGTAGTTGAACATCACAGTCAATGGGATTAGAATCTGCCACAAGTGGAATTTGCATATAATGATTCACCTAATAGAAGCACAGGACAAAGTACATTTCAGATAATGTATGGAATGTAGTCTAGAGGAGTATATGAGTCGAGAGACTTAGAGCAGAGTGAATTCAGAAGTGCTGGAGCTAAAGATTTTGTAGCAAAGATACAAGATCTCCACAGTAAAATCAAAGAGAGGTTAAAGAATTCCAATCAGGAATATAAGCGCAGAGCAGATCAACACATAAGAGAAATTTAGTTTGAAGTGGGAGATTTAGTCTTAGCTCACCTGAGGAAGGAAATATTCCCAAGGGGAATGTAGAATAAGATGAAAATGAAAAAGATAGGGCCATGTAAAATCTAGAGGAAATTTGAGGCCAATGCTTATGAGATAGAATTGCCAAATGGATTTGGAATATCATCCATATTCAACATAGTAGATCTGTACCCCTGACGCAACACCCCTACCTTAGCAGGTTCTGAACGACCTCCTAGTCTAAGGATAATTCCCAATCTCCCCTTTAGAGTTGAAATGACTCTTTGATTCCCAATTGGAATCTTCACACTTGTAACCACAGGTCTTTCTTAGGAGTTACACCTATGAGAACAAGCACTAAGCGTCAACTCTTTCCATGTGACCAACTGATATGACCACAATCCTTTTCCCCTAAAATTTATTTTGGGTTTCACGACTTCGCGATTGCTGATGTGAATATCTCTCTGAATCATTCAATCCCCAAAACCCCAAAAAGGCTAATGGATCTTTGACTCCTCCTATAAAAATTTTTGTTGTGACTTTCAACCATAGTCGGGGCCCAAATATTTTAGCACCTCAGTATTTCTCATATCGACGGTTTACAATACGACAACTCCCCTCGCTCAATATCTGGGACAATGATAACTCCTTGACACGATCAATGGTTTTGAGCTTTCACAAATCTGACGGTCCTGATTCTATCGGGACTTCGTGAATCAAGAGTTCGCAACTCTCGACTCTGAGTCACCACTTCCTCCATGCCCTGAACTACGAAACGAAGAAATTTGAGCACAATATCAATGACTTTCGTTGATACGGATCCAACGAACACTACTACTCCTGATCTTAGGAGTGTTGAAAGACACTCAGCCTTAACCCTTCTGTTGATCTACTAGATCCAACAATCCATGAAACTTCAGTGATTCTCCCTCTGAGAATTTCAACCATCTGTTTAGACTTCTCAAATACTCTTCCCCAAATACTTAACGTCTTCTCCTTCTAAACTTTACTTCTGCGAGGTGGTTTCAAACCTCATCCTTCCTTTAACTTCTCTCAATTCTCTATCCTTCTTGAGCTTCCTCTATGCTACCACTCAAGGATTTTTGAAGCCTCTCTGCACGCACTCCTTGTGGCATACACAATAACCTCTAGTTATTTGAAAACTTCCAACTCTGTGCACTCCCCTGCAACAACGATTCTTCAACCACCTTCCTTGGTTGGTAAATCCAAGACTTCAACCGGCCTACGCACTTCTGACTCAACTTTGTGATATACCTGTACTTCTGTGGGTATAAGAACAACGGTATCTCTCATGAGCTTCTATGAGGTAAAACTTAGAATCTTGTCAACGCAACCCTTGTAGACCTCCACTGCACTCCTTGCCGGAATTCTCTAAAAGAGAAAAAATTAAAACTTATACTTCCCCTCTCACAGACTTCATATATTCAACATGAAATCAAGAGCATACATACACATAACAGTGAAACAAGTTCATAACAGAGAATAGAAACGAACTGTAAACATACCATTCAATAGATGCAAACAGTATTCATCACAACACCATGAAATTGGATCAAAGGTCTTTTATATTAATCCAAGTGTTTATGTACATGGATTCTATAGCAACAACTATCTTCTTATATAACCTTCTGCAATCTCTATTCTCCTATGCTCTCTTGCTCTGCGGCTTACATTTACAATCTATATTTTCTTCAATACATGCGAGGGGGTTTTCTTAGAGTTTTGCCTCCTACCTTACAAGCTATCTAATTAGAATTAAAAGCTATCTACTTTACATTCATTACAATTAAATGCCTCTACATCCAACAGATGAGAGCAACGCTCAAGATCTGTTTTACAATATTTAAAACATAAATGCAAATACATCCATCTAGCTGTAACATTAATGCTTCGTCTTTTGAAATTCAAAATGCCCTCAAAATGTGCGTTGGTGTGTTTCTAGCTGTCCTCGGCTCTTGCGCTTGCTTTGCTAGCTTGCTTATGATGCTCCTGAATCAATAGGATTTGTATATTTTTATTATAAATTATCTACAACCCAACCATTTCTTGGATTGTGTCATTGAGAAGAGTAGATGAGTTCCATTCTGCATCCATTACCCTTGTTGAACATTGCCTTATTATATCCCTTCAAGGTGTGGCATCACCTACAACCATTGTGTTGGCCATTCAAATTTAGCCACAAAAATTTGATTTTAAACTTGTGAATATGTGTTATATCATGGTTGTGATGAGCTCAATGGTAAAAAGAAGAGTGTAGCATCTTTTATATTGTTGGGATGCATAGTAGTCGAATATAATCTATTTTTGACATAGGAGTTGGGATTGAAACCTTCTGATGCTAATTGGATGAAATAGAGGGAACCCCTATTTCATTAAATCTAGATTAATTATGGTCTAAACCCCTTTGGAGATAGGCCAAAAATAATCTTTCTAATGTCCAAAATTGGGGTCATTACACCTCATATTCACCTCAATGCTCCTCATATTTGTTGGTCAGATGTGACCCATCATATGAGTTGATTTGCACCTATCTTGATGATGATTAGACATCAGAGTACCATGATGATATGTGCCACTGTGATGCTTCATGATATTGTATCATGATCAACTAACAGTGTGACCACTTTGTACTCATGTATTTTATTAGACCATGTGTAAATGACTTATGTAAAAGAATTGTGTTGTCTGTGTGGTATCTCTAGACCTTGATAGTTTTTCATGGACCATCCTCTTAATCCCCATTTCAAGATATTACTTGCTCATATAACTTATATGACTACCCCTTGGTGACATTAAATTGGCATCATGCTAGTCATTTATGACCTAGGTAGGTATGTGAGGATCTTGGGATGGATCTACTAGGACACATGACTTAGAGTACCCCTAGACCACTTTGATATTATGTAAAATAATTTCTCATGTTGTAAAGTTTTCCATGCCTATTTAGATCACACTTATCTTATTCCTAAGCATGGATCCCCATATTATGTATTTGTCACACTTTGGACATGGACACTTGGAGATGAATTTACACTTTCTCATGCAATTTCACATCTCTAGAGGAATTATCATGGTTCTCAAGGAAATTCACATGCCACAAGGCACTTCTCACTTCCTCCAAGGCACATTTGGGATATTCTTGCATGCATGGGTCCCCTCTCCACATGCCACATTAAAGATATTGGAATTCCCTTCTATTTGGTCACTTATGAGTTATCTCTCACTTGATATGAGGACCAAAATCTCACATGTGGACATCATGCTAGCAGTTGGAGGATATTATGATAGATGTTTTACTTGGAGGGTCACTTGACATCGTTATTGGAGGTCATTTTCTTGAGATATGCACATAGTATTTCCTTGAAGACCTTTTTTGGGGACTTATGGATACTTATAGATGATCCATTCACTTCTTAGGGTTATCTCAATTCAGCCATGAGGTCATTCTTCTTTGGAGTCTATATGTTGGTGTGTTTGTTCTTGGGAGGACTTATACATCATTATTTGAGGCTTATACTATGCATTTGAAGGGAATGTTGAGCTCATTCACCAGAGTCGACTTCTGTTTTGTGGGACAACCTCTTCCCTTGGAGGTTTTGTTGTACATGTGGCACATTTTACTTATTTTTTGACTTAGTCTCCTTCACTATGTGGATGACAAGTTACTTTTGTAGGTCTCCTAGGATAAATATAAAGAGATAAAAAATTAATAAAGAATGGGAAAGATATAGAATCCTCATCTATAAATCAAGTCTCTCCTCTCATTCCAAATGGTTGTTGTTGGATATCATTTGAGAATAAATTTTGTTGAATATATACCTATTGGAGGTTTAGGTTTTAATTCTTGGAGCTCTCTCTTTCTTGGTTTATTTCTTGGTGTATGAAAGATGTGTTGTGATAGTTCAAGACTTAAAAAAAATTACAACTTCAATTCATTAAAGGGTAATTATACCACTTGGAGAAAATTTTTGTTAGGTTTTGTTCCTTCCTTTTCCTCTTATTATTTTGGGTAAGTTCTTAATCAATTGCTTTATTTTTTCTTTTGTTTCCTTGGAGAGGTTTTAAGTATTTATTCAAGTTATAGTTGATCTTCTTGGTGAAGTTTTTTCCCTTGTGTAATATATTCTTGTAGGGCCTTGGTATTCATACCTTATTTTGATTAGATAAGATATTATTCTACAATAGGGTTATGATCTCTTAACCCTAATCCTTAAGATAAGAAGGACCAATTCTTAAAGGGCCATTCTTCCTGATCGCGTAATCCCTAGTGGGAATAAGGCACTTTTCTTATCCCAACAACCAACTAAAAACCATAAAATCTAAATATTTTTTGTTTGTTTGTTTAGAAGTAAATCTAACAGTGAAAAATAAAATAAAAATATTAATTTGGTTTTCTTTCCTATTCTAGTGCATAGATAATTGATTATTTCATTTCCTAGACTATTTTTATCAAGGCTTTATTCTTAATTATTTATCTCTAAACCTAAAAAGGAAAAATGATTGATCTGGGCGGATCTCCACACATGGAAGGAACTTTAATGTGTTCACCAAGTTGATTTGAAGTTGGCGACAAAGTGGTGAAAATGGTGAATTTATGCTTTTATGAGTTCCATAATCTCACACATTTTTATTAATGCTTTGTGAGATAAGTCTCATGCATTTATCATTTTATTTTATTAATGCTTTGTGAGATGCTCATGCATTTTATCATGCTTTAAATGAGCTTTTGAAAAACACATGCATTTTTTTTTTTTTGTCAAATGATTAATACATGTGAAGGAAATTAAACTCACGTATTTTTCATTAAAATTGTAATTATGGAAATTGTTTTTTATGTGAGAAACCACCTCACACCAATTTTCCAATTTTCTCACTGGTAGGTTGACAGAATCAAGGGCATGGTTGAAGAGTATTTGGATGGTTTTGAGACTTTTCCCATTATGTGCTTGAAGATAGTTTGAGATCCTATTTTATGGATCTTGTTTTTCCTCTTTTGTAATTGTTGGTTATATGTTATATTCTTTTCCTGTGTGTGTGTGTGGGCGTGTCAGGTTCGACAACTGCGTTTGACGATCCCTCTAGTAGTTTTGGGCGTTTTTTTTCTATTTTTAGCGGATTTTTCTATTTTTAGCGGTTTTCTAAATTAATCCTGGATTAAGGGATTAGGGTTTTGGTATCTATGGAATACCTAAAACAATTATATATATATATATATATATATATATATATATATATATATATATATATATATTGTATGGTGAATGGTGAAATTCGATATAATGAATATAAGAAAGGTTTTCCTGATTGAGGGTTTCCAGTATAAATCTTTGTGTACTATGTGAATGATCCATTGATTAATTTTTGTTTTGTTTAAGAATCTATATGCATTGCTTTACTTCACAGGTTTAAAACTTACATGTGGTATCAGAGATCATTTTTGGCTTCAGAGGGATGCCTTTATTGCTGAGGGTTTGGATTGGTCTTGATAAATCAAGTTTATCTTGGGTCTGTGATAAAACTAGGTTTAGTGGGAGCTTTTGCAGTGGATATTCGAGTATAGAAAGAGGAATGGCGAGATCATATAGAATCGAGATAGAGAAGTTCAACGGTAAAAAAATTGACCTATGGAAGCTCAAGATGGAGGACCTTCTTGTAGACAAAGAACAATGGATCGATGTGGATCCTGGTACACAACCTACTGGTACACTGTCTACTAGCACACAAGCTACTGGTACACAACCTACTAGTACACAAACTACTAGTACACCACCTACTTGTATGTCGAAGGAAGATTGGGAGAAGTTGGAAAGAAGAGAAAGGAGTACTATTCGACTCTGCCTGGAAGATTCAATGTTGTTGAATGTCTCGAGAGAATCTACAACCAAGGAACTATGGGATGAGTTGGGGAATTTGTATCAATCAAAGTCCCTGGTAAACAAGTTGTTTCTTCAAAAGAAGTTGTATCATCTTAGGATGGAAGATGGAGATTCTGTGATAGAACATCTAAATGCCTTTAATACTCTGGTAATTCAACTTGTCTCTGTTAATATTACGATTGCAGAAGAATATAAGTGTATTACTTTGTTATGTTCTTTTCCAGACTCTTGGGATTATCTGGTTGTAGCAATTGGTAGTACCACTCAATCTACATTGAAATATGACGATGTAGTTTCATCCTTGTTATCTGAAGATATGAGGCAGAAAAGCATGGATAGTCATAACACATATGATTTATTTGTAAGAGGTCATACCCAAGACAGGAATCCTGGTAAGCCTTTGGGGGGGGGGGGGATATCTAAATCTACAGGTAGATCTAAGTCTTTGGGAAAATCTTTGAGGAAATGTTGGAAGTGTGGTAAAATAGGGCATTATAAGAAAGATTGCAAGTCTAAGAAGGTCGATAAACAAAAGGGATATGATAATACCTCTTCCACAAAGGAGAAAACCTCCACTGGAGAAGGAGGTGATGTTTACCTAGCATCTACAAGTACACATGTAGTCTATGATGTATGGTTGATCGACTCAGGTGTGTCATACCATATGACTCCTCACAGGGAGTGGTTCTCTGAATATGAAAAATACGATGGTGGTGATGTATTCCTAGGATATGACTTGACAGCCAAAATCTTGGGACGTGGAAGGGTTAATTTGTTGCTAAAATATGGAAGGATTAGAACTCTCCCTGAGGTTCTGGACATTCAAAAAATAGCCAGGAGCCTAATATGTGTAAGCAAGATGGATGATGCAGGAGTGGATACTGTATTTGGAAAGAACACTTGCAAGATTATATGAGGAGCAATGGTGTTGATGAGGGGAGTTCGGTGTGGAAATCTATACAAGTTGTTGGGAAGCACTTATACTAATGGGTGTAATAGTTATGTTTTCCATGAGAAGAGAAATAAAGAATACAAGACCAATATTGTCCCTGGAAAGAAGACCATGTTGTGGCATCAAAGACTGGGACATATTGGAGAAAAGGGCCTACGAACACTACACGGTAAAGGTATGGTTGAAAGTATGTCTAATTGCACTCTGGATTTTGATTTCTGTGAACATTAAATATATGTTAAACATAATCGAGTAAGATTCCCATCTGGTGCTACAAGAGAAAAGGGGATCTTAGAATTGATACACAGTGATGTGTTTGGACTTGTCCATGTTCCATCCCTAGGTAAATATGTGTATTATGTTTCATTCATAGATGATTTCTCAAGGAACACATGGATTTATTTTCTTAGAAAGAAATATGAGGTATTTGATAAATTTAAAGAGTTTAATGCTCTGGTAGAAAACCAGACAAAGAAGAAAATAAAGGTATTGAGAATAGATAATGGTGGGGAATTCTACAGAAATGAATTCGAAGAATTCTGTAAGAAGTGTGGTATAGAAAGGAATAATACTACTCCATACACTCCTCAGCAGAATGGAGTTGCATAAAGGATGAATAGGACACTGATGGAAAAATCAAGGAGCATGCTTAGCGGTGTCGGGTTAGGACAAGAATTTTGGGCAGAGGCAGTGGGTACATCATGTTACCTAGTCAATCGATCACCCTCATCAGCGTTGGATGATAAAACTCCACATGAGGTATGGTCTGAAAAGAAATCCTCTCTTCAACATCTTAGAGTGTTTGGTTGTGATGCTTATGTACATGTTCCAAAGTAAAATAGGAGTAAGCTGGATATAAAGCTGAAAAGTGTATCTTTATCAGTTATAAAGATGGTGTGAAAGGTTATAAGCTTTGGAACTCAGAAACTAAGAAGACTGTTTACAGTCGAGATGTTTTTTGTAGAGAGGTAAAAGATGTTTCCAAACAGGAATTCCTACTAAGGAAATAAGAACCTAAGAAAATAGAGCTTGAGTTGGATGATGCAAAATATGAATCATCTGAAGAAAGATGAAGCAGAAGAAGATGAAGAACCTCATACCCCAGTATTGAGGAGATCAGTGAGAGAAAGAAGGCAACTAGAAAGGTAGACTCCACCTGATTTTCGTTCCAATTTTTATTTATCTATTACTGATGATGATCCCATAACTGTCAAGGAAGCAGTGAATTCAGAGGATAGTAAACTATGGAAGAAGGACATGGATGAAGAAATGGATGCCTTGGATAATAATGAGGCATGGGATATAGTTGAGTTGCCAGCTGGAAGAAAATCTATTGGTAGAAAATGGTTGTTTAAGATGAAGTTTAATGTAGAAGGTAAAGTGGAGAAATACAAAGCTTGGTTAGTAGAAAAAGGTTATTCCCAGCTAGAGGGAATTGACTTTGGTGAGATTTTTTCTCCTGTTGCTAAGTTAACTTCTATCAGATTTCTTTTATCTATTGTTTCTTCTTTTGATATTGAAGTGGAACAGATGGATGTGAAGACAACATTCTTACATGGAGATATGGAAGAAGAAATCTACATGAAGAAACCAGAAGGCTTTGTAGTGAAGGGAAATAAAGAGTTGGTCTGTAAGATAAAGAAGTTACTATATGGTCTGAAGCAATCACCTAGGATGTGGTACCAAAATTTTGACACATACATCCTTGGATTGGGATTTGTGAGAAGCAGGGTTGATCACTGTGTATATTCCAAGCAGGTTGGTAATCAATTCATTTATGTAGTGTTGTATGTTGATGACATGTTGTTGGTAGGAAATAATATGGATTCTATCAAGGAGGTGAAATCACAACTATCCTCCAAATTTGACATGAAGGATCCCGGTGTTGCTAACTTCCTTATGGGAATGGAGATTAAAAGAGATAATGCAAACAAGAAAATTTGGTTGAATCAGAGAAAATATGTTGAGATGATATTGTAGAGGTTTAATATGCATGGAAGTAAACTAGTCAAGGTTCCTATTCCTATAGGTGTAAAGTTATTTTCATATCAGTGTCCCAAGACACAAGAAGAAGAAGAGGACATGTCCCATGTTCCATATGCCAGTACAGTTGGCAGTTTGATGTATGCAATGGTATGTACTAGACCAGACATTGCACATGCAGTGGCAGTTTTGAGTAGGTATATGTCAAAACTAGGGAAGGAGCATTGGACAACTGTAAAGAGGTTCTTCAGGTATTTGCGTGGCACTAACAATTATGGATTGTGCTACCAAGGAGGAGTGGGATTGGATAGAGTGGTGGACATACATGTCTTTGTTGATGTAGACTGGGCTGGAGATCTGGATCGCAGAAGATCTACAAGTGGGTATGTGTTTAACCTATTTGGAGGAGAAATCAGTTGGATAAGCAAAAGACAGCCTGGATCTAGGAATTGATGCTCTTTTTTAAGATTTAGTGAGGAAAAACTATATAATTCCTTATGTGATCCATATTCATGGAGAAGGAGAGTAATGATGAATTAATGAGGGGAGTTAGGGAGCCATAGTGATACTACTCTTAAGTATTGAGATACTTATTCATGTAATAAAGTATCATTCTTGATGTATGGAGAGTTATTAATGTGAGTAGTCTTCTTGAATCCTCATTGATGGAGAAGGCATGTCTTATGTAATCACTTATGAGAAGGTCCCAACATATTTTGAAGAAGGAATGAAAGCGATCCATATTCCAATTGAAGTGGGTCCAAAGATTTACCCTAAGAGGGGCGAACTCCGTTATCAACATTGGTTGTCTCTCTCTTGTATTTTGTTGGCACCAAGGCAGACCCAGGGTTCAATGCTACAACAATGAACAAACAAAACCCTAACTACCGACCCTTTCGGAAACACCTGCGAAGCAAATGATGTCTCACCCGAGGTAGAGGCAGGGGTGGTTGCAAGACTCAAGTGTCTGCAAGCTTAGTTGGGACATAGATCTGTGATTATAACACTTTAATAAACCACTTAGCACCTTCGATTCCTTAATATAAAATTGTTATCTACTTCACTGATAAAACAGAGCCTCCCAGTATTCACATTAACCTACTATATCCAAGCACTTAGCATAGGTAAACAAATCAGATTAAGCATTAAGCACAACCATGTAGATCAGATCTAGAATTCCCACATATAATAAGAACAAAGCAAGAAGATCTATCCAACTACATCAAATCACTATAGAAAAATAAGACATAAACTCATTAAGACAAGCACAAAGCATCATAACACAGGATTTACGTGGTTCACCCCTCTCCTAGGGATACGTCCACCAACTCTTCTTCTTTATAGTCTTCGGTCAATCAGTTACAAGAATAGAGCCTCAAAACCCTTACTCCGTAGAGGATAGAAGATCTGTGCAGCTCACTAGATCCCTCTTCCTTGCATTACAACACTAAGCCTCCTATCATATCACACAGGGACTTGCACTTAGCTCTACAAGTCTTACATAGATTGCATAAAGCCTTGATCACACAGATCTGATTCTTGGCACTTAGCCTACATCACATAGATATATCATCCACTACTTCTCTATATGGCCTAGACATCTATATATACATACAAAATAGGCATAAACATGGGTAAACACATGGGCCGACATCCCCTTCCCGTTACATATTCCCAAAAACCCAAAAAGGGGGCCGAGATCCCGTGATCTCCACTTCGTCTTGTGTTCCTCCTTCGACAGGTTGTCGAAGTTCCAAAATAGGTCATCATGACCAAGAAATTCCAAAAAACTTGGTCAAGGGCCAATAGGCCCCCAACACTCACCTATGACTTGTCTCGAGTCACTCTGGTCTGAGCAATTCTGCATCGAATGCCTCGAGCTTGTCTCAAGATGCTTCGACTTGCTGCTTTGTTGTGGCCTCTTATTCAATGAACTCCTGGATCATTGCGTCGTTCACTGGTCCTTCTAGGCATTGTTCTGTTGTGAGGATGACCTGTTCTAGCTCTTCTCCTTGGCTCTCGACCTCTGTAAACAACATACATGCCTTATCTTGTGCAAGTTGAAGTCATTGAATGACTTCCATCACTTTTCTTTGAAGCATATGGATCTACTGCTGAGTTGTACGTTGTAGACGAGACCTCTTCATTCTGTCTACAACTGATAGGGCCTTCAGTTGCGCCTGTAGTGTATCTGCGTACTACTTCGCTTCTTGGAGCCGTGACTCCAATGCCTGTAACTCAGGATTCTCAGTGAGGTTTTCATATGTTTAAGCGCTCCGGTTACTCAATTGATTGCACTCTAAGGAAACAACTCTTAATCTGTCAACTGCACTGTGGGTAGTGGCTTCCCTTTGTTCTCGTACATCTTGAGGGGTCTCAGGCATAGTGCGGAGCTCCAAGTATGCTATGCGCTGCTGGATTACGTCTTCAAGTTGTGCCACCTACTGTGGAACTTGTTCTTCGGCCTTTACTTCAATGACTGTCACAAAGCGAAGTGATCTATGAACCATTTCCTTAACTTCGAGTTTCTCTGCGAGAAATTGTTCCTTTTCTTTATGTAGCTGGGCTTTTTCTTTATAGAACCTCTCTTGCAGAGTAAGCTTCTCACGTTCGGCAGTATTGCGCTTCTCTAGAAGGCCTTCCTATACTTGCGCCAAAGCCAAGGTGGCTTGCGTTGTCTCCTCTTGTGCTCATCGAAGGCGAGCTTCGACTGTATCAACGATCCGGTGGAGTTGAGCTGGCTCATCTCCTATTTCTAGTGTTTCTACTGATAGAGGCGCAGTAGAAACTATAAGGCTAGAATGTAGTGCCTGCTACACTTATTGAAGTTCAACCTTGATCTGAATGAACACATTCTCCTACTTAGCTTCCTTCTTCTCTGCTATCTCCAGAAAAGCATCGTTCAGTGCTGCAACGATGAAGTCGAAGTTGTCTGAAGTGAGGGTGGTCTCAAACTTAGTCCAGGTTTCTTTCAATTTCTTCCTTGAGGAAGGTTTCAGAGGGGAAACCTTCCTTTTCTTCGAGGGGTCCTCCTCGTCTCTAGGAAGTGTAACCTCGCCTTTCTATTGTTTGAATTTTGCACCATCTATCTCTTCGTCATCACCTCCTTGCTCAGGTTAGATAGAAGCAGTCTTCACCGAGGTACTGTGGAGATCTTGGGATTCTTCATTTTTCTTGGTCTTCCTCGGTCCAGGTGTATCGTGCGCTACTTCTAGACTGTCAATATCAGATAGCTCTGTGGGGTCCTATTAAGAACCAAGTATCAATATAGCATAGAAAATCCTCAGAAAAAGTACTCAACGCCTTGAAAAAGAGACAATTTCAGATAATAAGCCTCTTTGAAGGGGCAACCTCCTTTACCCCACTTAAATGTTCAAGTAAAAGATGATTCAAAATGAAAATGTCTCCTTGGTATATATAGGAGACTAGGACATATAATTACAACTAATGGCCTAAAGCCGACATAAATAAAATAACATGACTAATATAATATGCCCCAATTAAGGGGTAACGAGACAATATTATGGCTTAACATGCCCCTCCCCTTGATACAAGTGTTGTCCGCAACGCTTGAGTAAATCTAGATGCTTATGTATAAAAGACTCATCTTCCCAAGTGGAATCTTCAGTCGGTAGTTTCCTCCATTTAATGAGATACTCTGAAATGGATCTATTCCTAAGCTGGCGAATTCTTGTGTCAGTGATGGCTTCAGGCTCCAATATGATTTTTCCTTCCTCTTCAAGTTATGGCAATATAGTTTGAATTGGGATCTTGTCTCCTATAACCTTCTTTAAGCATGAAACATGGAAAATTAGGTGTACTCGTGAAGATGCAGGCAGCTCCAATTTGTATGCCATAGTACCAATATTTTGCAACACCTTATAAGGGCCATAATACTTTGGTGATAATTTATTATCCTTCTTGGCTTGCTTGAGGGACATCTGTTTGTATGGTTGTAGTATTAAAAATACCCAATCCCCTACTTCAAAACTTCTTTCACTACAATGTTGATCTGCTTGTTGTTTCATGTGATTATGTGCCATGGTCAGGTTGTCATGCGATTTGTTTCATGTGATTCTCGATGTGATCTTCCAATGATTGAACCTTAGATTTTTCTTTTAGAGAAGAAGTGATGGAAGGAGGGTGGTATCCATAAAGTGCCATAAATGGTGTCATTTTTGTTGCAGTATGAAAGGAAGTGTTATACCACCATTTTCCCAAGGGTAACCATTTGAACCATTGTGTTT
>ML815992.1:2687-15966 GCA_009831015.1 Picea engelmannii | reverse complement strand
CCCATGCAATTTGGATACTCTAGGAAGAAGTTATGATTTTTTTACCTGGAACACCTTCTTGAGACTAGTCAATAGGACTAGTCAGATACCCTATCTTACACAGGGTGTATCTACAAATTTAAGATGACCCAGAAGATGAAATTTGTACCATAGATACCTTACTAATTTCTGTAAATCCGGAGTTCAGGGTCTGAAACGTTATAGAAATTTTTTTATAGCGAAAATTCCGCAATGACTCAGTTCAGGATGCTTCCAGAACCCTATCTTGTACAGGTTGTATCTCCGAAAGTATAAGGTCTCATGAGTTGAATTTTGAACCCAATGTACCTTGATCTATCTACTAAATATTCTCCAAGCCATTCCTTCTGAAACATTGTAGAAAACGAGTTATAGTGATAATTCCAAGGTGTCTCAGATGTAGCAGCGAAACCCCAAGACCTTGAGCTCTAATCCCATATGTTAAGAACCAAGTATCTATATAGCATAGAAAATCCTCAGAAAAAGTACTCAATGCCTTGAAAAGAGATAATTTTAGATAATAAGCCTCTTCGAGGGGGAAACCTCATTTTACCCCACTTAAATGTTCAAGTACAAGATGATTCAAAATGAAAATGTCTCCTTGGTATATATAGGAGACTAGGAGGTATAATTACAACTAATGGCCTAACGTCGACATAAATAAAATAACATTACTAATATAGTATGCCCCAATTAAGGGTTAATGAGCCAATATTAGGGCTTAACAGGTCTGCTGGGACAAGGAGGTCCGCTGACCATTCCTTGGTAATATCTTCTAAGTCTTCCTCCGTCATATTGTAGTATGACTGCAGCTGTTGTTTATGCTCATCAACGCACGTTGTGATATAGATGAAATGGTGGTCCACGTTGAATTTCATCAAGGGTCTAAACTTGTGGAGTGTGTTCATGGTTATACGAGGCTCAGACTGGATAACGGTCTTCAACTAGGTGTAATACATGTGTAAGACAACATTTGATTGCCACTGCTTGTTCATGTCGTTGGAGTACCACAACATACTGAAATTCACGGCTAGTGGCTCAAAGGGCTCAATGTCCGGGAAGATCGCACATTCTGGCATCTCCCATGCAATGAACATGATTAAGATGAGAAGCTAACTAAAGTGGAACTCATATCCTTGGTCTTTCACTTCCCTGTAGTCCAGTTCTAACTAGTTCACCAAGTACTTCTCCCAATTCATGTGTAGGCCCTCCGCGCACTTCCCTGCGAGGTCAACTAGGCCGGTTCTTGCGAACTAATTTTCTTGCGATCAATTGACAGGCTAGGCGCACTGTGTTGCTTTGGATAGAGGCTACCTTGTAGCCTTGCATGCCCTTCTCTATATCTACATAAGTATCCTTTATCCTCTGGGCGAGAGAACGATCCGCGGTATTTTCGGGGTAGAAATCCTGTGGGTCGGGGCCTTGCATGCTTAGCCCTGTGATCTGAGTGATCAATGTCAGATCCACTATGATGCGGTGGTTCAACCAAAAATAACCTCCATGATAGAAAGATAACAGTAATTTGACGCATGCGTTCACCTCCTTGTGTCGCCCGAAGTGAGAAATCTTCATAACATTCAGTAGGGTGTACTGCGCGAGGTTTTGGGTCCATGATTGAGGGGTAATATTTGAGTTCTTTCCTTTTTTTCTCGTTAGATACTTATGCAGGGAAAGCATGTTGTAAACCTTCCTTTCATTGAGGTTGAAGTCGTTAAACTTCAATTCTGCGAGCTTATCTTGGTCAGCACGAACTGTGCGCACCTCTTTCGGAAGGTACGTAGTGACCAACGTGTATTCAAAGTCTCTGGGCACACTGTCTCGGTTTATTGTGCCACTTGAAGGTGGTAGATAGGTAGGTAGGATGCTCAGAATCAGCATAGCATTCTCTAAGTTATCCTTGTGCTTAGTTCGATTTTCGTAGGACGATCTAGCTCCGTGGGCAGTGGATGGAGAGGTCGGTAGTCCTCTCGTCGAAGATGCTTGTATACCTATAGACACTCCTCTTTCCGACATGACTCTCTCTGTCATCAAGTCGAGGAGAACTTTTGTCATTGATTCTTCAACTACGGTGAGCTTGTCGTACATACGCGCTCGAGATTAAAATTATCGGGGTCACGATGGACTTAGACACTACAATGAAATAATAGCAAGGGTGCAATGATCGTTGTATGAAATTTGTTCAGTCCGTGGGCTTCAAATTCTCAGTTAGCAAAAGTGTTCTCCATGCATGGCGTGAAGGGATAAGTAGGCAACTAGGAAATGGTTCACATGCAATGGTTATGAGCCCCTATTAACTTTTGTTCGATCTGTTATGGTGCAGTCCAACGGTATGATGACAAAATTTTATTGTTTTTCTGTTCGTTCAGAGCGTAAGTCGAATAGATATATCGGCCCCAACGGCTATATTGCTTCACCATGGCAAAGTGCCATGTGTCGTTGTTCTGATATCCCAGCGAAGCTCCAATTCTACGAATTTTCTTTTTGCGAAGTTCCATATGGGATCTTCTGTAACTTTCCAATATCATCCCTCTTCTTACTTAGCTTTGTATCCTTCTTTCCAGTGAGCTTCGTCTCGGTAGTCTCTTTTCCATTTTGATTCTTATCGTCTTTTAACATGGTCACTGCGCGTTGTTGATATTCTTTCCTAGGATTCAGGGGTAATACCTCTTCTTTATCTAGAGTAAGTACTTCAGTCTTTTGTGGGTGTACTAATGTTCTCACAGCTTTGACATCAATGTTTCTAGTGACAACTAGCTTCGATATGTTCTCATGTTCTTCAATCAATTGTGCGATCCTTCTAGCCATGAAATCTTTTAAGTCGTGTTTCTTCTACCCCGAGGCTTCTTATTCTTCCTTTTGTCTGGCTTGAGCTCTGTCAATCCAAGGTTTTCCCATTAACATGGAAAACGAGGCTTTGTCTTCAATAAACTTAATAATCTCAAAATCTACCTCTGTCGAAGTTCCATTAACGTTCATAGGTATATGAGCGAGCTTCCCACGTAAGTTTACCATCTTTCCTCTGAATAGTCTTGTTCCTCCTAATCAAGGGATCATAGCAGGCCTTCCTATATATTCCCAAGTTCTTTCTATCATGATATTCATGTGTGTTTCCTCATCTAGAACACAGTCAATGTCAAAGTCCCATATTCTTGCTTCAAGGCACTCCTTGTCTTTAAAAATCTCTGATAGTCTAACATGTCAATGGTCATCCAAGGTGTCTTTCATCTGTAGTAATGCCTTCTCTGATTATTTCTGGGGTTCTTCTATAGCCTCAGTTTTTGGATCTGGCTTAGGGTTTTCTTGTCTTATGTTCATACTTTCAAGCTTAGTAATCATTCTAGGGCAATCCAACACTTTATGGTCCATAGCCTTACAGCAAAAACAACTAGGTATTCTTCCAGGGAATTCCTTAGCAAGATGTACTGGTCCTATGCAACTATAACAGAGGATCAATCCTCTCTTTCTTTTAAATGATCCCCATCCTCTCCTGTACTGCACGCTAGGATCATATGAGCTAACTTGCAACAATTTCTTTCTAGGATCATGCATCCATTTGTTAGTCCAAACATATTTTCTATGCATAGGTATAACATATATTTCATGATTCTTATCAGATCTATTCATATCAAACCTTCTTTCATCTATTAGTGCCCTAGTTTTTAAGTTAGGCCAGAATCTATCAATCATACCTATATCCATACTCTAGAAATGAAAATTTTCACTTATCTTACTTTTATAGAGTACAAAGCTTTCAGATCTAATTTTTTTTAACTATTCTTACCTTTATCAGAGAACAAAGCTTACAAATCTTCCCTCTTTTAATAAGACATTCTTACTTTTACCTTCTTAGAGTGCCAAGTGTTCAGATCTTGCTTCTTTCCTTCAAATATGATCTTCTTTCTTTAGATCGGGCTTCTTTCTTTCATATATGACCTTCTTTCTTTAGATCGGTCTTCTTTCTTTCAGATCTGACCTTCTTTCTTTAGCACAGAGCTTTATAAGTCAAGTAGAATACTATGCACTAGGGAAACAAATCTACGCACAGAGCTTTCATAGTTTAAGGATGGATCTTTTCACAAAGCTTCTTCTTTCTCAGTTCCCAACAATCACAGTTTCAGTCCCGGCAACGAAACCATTTGTTGGCTCAGGGGCAGACCCAGGGTTCAACACTACAACAGTGCACCAATAAAACCCTAACTATTGGCCCTTTCGGCAACACCTTTGAAGCATATGAAGTCTCACCTAAGGTAGAGGCAGGGGTGGTTGCAGGACTCAAGTGTCTGCAACCTTAGCTGGGACATATATATGTCATTATAACACTTTAATAAAGCACTTAGCACCTTTGGTTCCTTAATATACAATCATTATCTACTTCGCTGATAAAACAAAGCCTTGCAGTATTCACATTAACCTACTATATCCAAGCACTTAGCATAGGTAAATAGATCAGATTAAACATTAAGCACAACCATGTAGATCAGATCTATTATTCCCACATATAATAAGCACAAAACAAGTAGATCTATCCAACTACATCAAAGCACTTTAGCAAAATAAGACAAACTCATTAAGACAAGCACAAAGAATCATAACACAGGATTTATGTGGTTCACCACTCTCCTGGGGCTACGTCCCCCAACTCTTATTCTTTATAGTCTTTATAGTCTTCGGTCAACAGGGCAGAAGATCTGCCCGGCTCACTAGATCCCTCTTCCTTGTGTTACAACACTAAGCCTCCTATTGTATTGCACAGGGACTTGCACTCATCTCTACAAGTCTTACACATAATGCACAAAGCCTTGATCACACAGATCTGATTCTTGGCACTTAGCCTACATCACATAGATATATCATCCACTACTTCTCTATATGGCCTAGACATCTATATATACATACAAAATAGGCCTAAACATGGGTAAACCCATGGGCCGACATCCCCTTCCCATTACATATTCCCAAAAACCCTAAAAGGGGCCCAAAAAGGTGGCCGAGATCCCGTGATATCCTCTTCGTCTTGTGCTCCTCCTTTGACAGGCTATCAAAGTTCCAAAATAGGTCATCACGACCAAGAAATTCCAAAAAACTTGGTCAAGGGCCAACATATTTTCATGTGCTTTATCCTTTTTGAGTTCATATGTTTTATGTATTAATGTTTAAAAGAATTGTTATTAATGAACTCATATGCCCTTTAATCCTTATGCAAATAATTTTTCAGTAAAATGTTCTCAATTGAAAACTTGAGTAGAGTAAGTACTCGCCCGTTTTCGGATCAAGTGGTATCAAAGTAGGCTAATTTCTTTGCAGGATGGGCAAAGCAGGGAAGAGAGTAGAAAAAATTCAAGAATTAGAAGAGATAAATCACAACATTCAAGCTGAAAATGTGGAGTTGAGGAGACTTTTGCAGGTTTTAGAAGAAGATAAGAAAGAGCTTCAAGAGAGATCTTAGATTCATGAAGAAGTCCTCAACAAAATTATTGAATAATTATAGGTCGAATTGCAAGCCAAGGGTGATCTCTTGGCTAAGTTGCATCATAGTGAATGAATGGAGAACAAAGAGCCTTCTACTGTGGATGCACAAACTCAAACCGAGGTATACGATGTTTCTTCATGTTCAATTTATTCTCAGTATGAAACTAACGTGGGCATGAATCTCCTAATGAATATGGGATACAAAGGAGGTGGACTTGGCATTCATGGCCAAGGAGTCACTCATCCATTCAAAGACCATGACTTGTAGGTTTGGGATACATTCAAGAGGATATTGGAGAGTGCTCAAAGTCCGTTGAAGCAAGAGCCACTTCAAAAACCATTTCTGCATCATTGGATTCCAAGAGAGGAGTCAAATCATTTAGTCCTAGTCCTCGTCAGATCTACAACAAGGATAATCCTGGAAGGTATAAGGTTCATGCTCAGTCAAATTATTTCTTTGATTTTAAGAAGCATGATTCTTTCAATATGCATTCTTGCACTCGATCTTCTAACTGTGATGTAGCCAAAACTCACAAGAAGAAAAATTGGGTAAAGAAGATGAGCACGTCCACGAGAAGTGTGACAAAGAAAAAGGAAACTCTTTCACATCCTCGTGAAAAGGATATTCTATTGAGGGGAAAACGAAGAAATTATTGCAGTGATTGTGATCTAAGTGGCCATTGGGAGAAGAAATAATGGAAGCTCCACCCACAGTTATGTTGTAGTTCGAGGAAGAAACCTACTCCATCATTCACCAAGAAAGAGGCTGCAAAAGAGCTTGTGATCAATGTTCTTGCACTAGTCTTTGAAGAAACACAGTTGCATAAGGAAGGCGCCTTCGATTGGTTATGTAAGAAGTGGTTATCATTTCTGCAAAATTGAAGTATTTATGTTACGTAACATGTTTTACAGCAGAGAAAAACATAGTTGCAACTCAAGTGATGCCATGGCTCTTCTCAATCGGCCACTATGCATGGATATCTATTGATGAAAGCGTAATGTAGATACAATCCATGTCGATTTCTGGTTTGACTTATGAGAAGATGATAGAAATATATTTGCATAAATTTCCCCATTATAGCAATAATCACAACAGTTTAATAAACTCTTTACATGATGGAGGAGTCGTGGAACAGATCGATGTCAAGATGGCTATACATATCTAGTTGTACAGAACAAAACTATGTTTTTCCTTGCTTGCTATCATATGTGATCTACCAACTGGAGTTTCAATTTGAGAGGGATTTCATTTTTCCTTGAAAGTGTGAAATTCATGCCAAGATATTTAATGAATTTTTAGATCACCCTAGTCATTGAGATCGTGATTTTGAAATTTGTGGTGCTCAATTGGAAGCCAAAGATCTCTAACCTAGAGAAGAGATTTGTGGATACAACTAGCTAGCTCGAATCTCATTTCTCTGTGAATCATCACTTTTCCAATAGATTGGAATCAATCACCCACTTCTCTTTCCAGTTTCAGATCTTGTTCGGCTCTTTCATATGCTTTCCCTAAGTATATATGCTCTAGAACGAAGTGTACCACATCTGTCTGAGTCGGGTACCTGCATGAACGTATACTACATGGTTTTTCCAATATATGGTGCTATATTGTTTGCAGAGTCTCTGTTGATTAATTGGGTTGGTTGTCATTGATGTCAACCCTTGAAGAAAGTTTGGTAGTGAATTTTGGTAGCACAATGGTTTGGTTAATTGACCCAAGTTTGTTTGATGGATATTGGTATGAGTTTTGATATATTTTCAGGTAATACTATTCTATATGGATAGTACATGTCATGCCATTTTTTGTGGTACATGGAACGTCACATAATTCCTCATGGTTAGAGAGTTATGGCCATGTGAAGTTGGAGAACCCTCACGAGTCATCTAGAAGCCCCAAAAGGTCAAAGTAGTCAAAGTGGTTGCAAAGAAGAAATTGTTTAAATAATAAAGTGAAGTGATGAGTGTAATATAAGTCAAAGTGGATATAAAATAAATTATTTAAATAATAAAGTTAATGGAGAAATTACTAAGTGGACAAGTGGTTAGAAGTGAGTTAGCCCTAAAATAAGGAAAGGGGGTTAAGATGGTTAGAAGGTAATTTAAATAATAAAGTAAAGTGATGTGTGTACTATAAGTCAAAGTGGATACAGAAAAAAATATTTAAATAATAAAGTTAATGGAGAAATGACTAAGTTGACAAGTGGTTAGAAGTGGGTTATCCCTAAAATAAGGAAATTGGGTTAACATGGTTAAAAGGTAACCCCTTGAGGAAGCTACATGAAAGAATAAATAAGAGGCAAGGCTCTCTCATTTTAATCACACTTGACCATATTGAATATCTACAAGTAACTGAGGTAACCGAAGGATATCTAAGCCAAATTTCAGAGGGAAGGTGAATTAAAGAAGACTGAAATTCAAGGGAGGATAAATTCTTTTGATGATGCTTTCTAAGGTATGTTATTTACAGGTCATCTCACCATTTTCGTAATAAATATTTTTTCTAGAATGATTCAGATCGTGAAATTGGGAGGCCATTGAGGAAACATATCCAAGTAGTTTTGATGCAAATTTCAGCTTGTGGGTCATTGTATTTTTGGAGTTACATGCAATGCAAAATAGGGTTGGTGGCTAGTCCTTAAACTAGTCTAAAACAGGTGTTTCGGGAAAAAATGTCACAACTTCTTCATAACAGATCCAAATTCAGTAAGACCAAATGTAGTGGTTAGAGTACAGTTTGTAGTATTGTGTGTACAATTTTCATATCCATACAACAAATATTTTGTGCGAGGCAAGCTGTGCAATTTCTCTCTCTAGAATAATCCATAATTCAACATGCTATGCCATTTTTTTTCTATAACTCCTTTTCTGAGAGGTTCCAAGTAGTGAAATATGGAGGAATTGCACAAAATACACTGAAGAACATTGTGTACCATTTTCAAATCTTTATTCATTATGGGTACATAATTATGATTATTGCAAGTTATGGTTTTTGACTAATCCAAAATTAGTCATGTGAGACTAAAGTAAAGTTTGATGAAAATGATAGTCTCTTGTTGTTAAAGTTAAGGAAGGTTTGCATGTATGCGATCATATACACTAGGTATATTACAGAGTTACAAATCAGATTTGGATGATGAAATTGATGAGGGCTTTTGGTTGAGGTACATGCTGGGTACATGGTTGAGACAAGTAGTTGATGAGTTGGCACATACATGAGGTGTATAGTTGATGATGTTGGTACATCTTGATGAGTCATATTTTATGTGTATGTGATGCATGATTGGTACATATTCATGGTTGATGCACTCGTTGATGGTACAGGTTGAGGTACAGTTTGGTGCATGGTACAGGTTGATGCATGGTTGATGCACTTGTTTATGGTACAGGTTGATCAAAGGTTGATTGGTACAGGTTCTTACAGTTATATATCTCAAAGTGATAGTGTGACAGTGGTTCTATCATTCTACTTCTACGTCAGGGCGGTTGGACGAGGAAAGGACAAGTGGTTTTATCCACCTTTTGTTTGTAGCTGGAGAACATAGGGGGTTGTGGCCTCCTTCTGGTTGTAGCCAGAGGATTGGGGAGTTGGATCTTCCCTCAAGTTGTAGCCTGAGAAAATAGAGGGTTGGAGCCTCCTTCCAGTTGCAACTGGAAAACAAAGGAAGTTGGTGCTTCCAATGAATGTAACTCTTCAAGACATATAAGAAAAATAATTTCATGCTTTTCTCCCGCTTTGAGTTTCCACGTAAAAACATTGGTGTATTGTGTATGTGTATGATTTCTCATTTGTTCATTGTTTATTTACTCTGCAATTATTGGATGATAATTCTACATTGATATAACACTTGCATTTTATGGTGAAAAGGGATTAAATTTCTCTATAACTGATTCACCCCCCCTCTCAGTAATATCCAACAATTGGTATCAGAGTAGGTTCCTTCAAAAATCAGTTTAGCCACTGAAAGGTAGATCATGAAGATAAAAAACATGTATAAAAATGGAATACCACAGTTTGATGCACATAAGTATACATTTTGGAGAAGAAGGATGAAAACATATATACAGGAATGTAGATTTGAAATTTGGCAATCAATTGTAGATGAATACAAAGAACCAGCAGTTCCACCAACAAATGAAAGAGCAATAAAACTAAGGAAAATTAATTCCAAAGCCACAAATGCACTTCTGAATGGTATTTGTGAAACATTTTTCACCAAAGTTATACATTGTAAATCCGCTAAAGATATTTGGGACAAGCTTCAAAATATTTATGAACGACATTCAAAATTCAAAGAAACAAAGTTTCAAACTTATAGAGGTTAGTTCGAACAAATAAATATGAAGGAAGATGAGAATATTGCAGCTTACTTCTTATGAGTCGATGAAACAGTAAATGAAATCATAGGATTGGGAGAATAAATTAAACAATCTATAATTGTTCAAAAGGTACTAAGATCTATTCCTATGAGATTCGATCCTAAGATATCAACACTAGAAAAAAGAGTAGATCTAGACTCAATAAGCATGGACGAACTTGTTGATCACACTAGCCACACTAAGAGGGGGGGGGGTGAATTAGTGTGTGGAATTTTGTAACTTTTCTTCTCTCAAGTTAGCAGTTAAAACATAATTGTACACATTAAGGAAAATTAAATCATAATCACAATGAACAGAAGAAATACCAGAACTCTGTATAGGATTTTGTATAATTTATATGTGTGTGTGTGTGTGACCATAGTAATGGGGTTTTTCCCAGAACCAACTATTTTTTATCAACACCAACTGAAGTAAGGAGCACCAAATCCTAGGAGAGCACCAACTCTCAAGAGAGCCTCAAATCTCAAGCAAGACCCAACTTGCCACAAGACCCAACTTGCTGACAGAATGCAATCTATCCAACTAGAGTTCGTATAGTATTTCAACCAACTCTAGTATAAGTGATCCATTTATTGAATCATCTCTATCTCCTGATCAGAGGTATACCACAAATGCTCATCACCGCACTTCATCTTCTCTCTAAAATCCCCACCTTCTTTACTTTATCCTCTCTCTAATGTTTGCACCTTCTTCACTTCATCCTCTCTCTGATGTTTGCACCTTCTTCACTTCATCCTCTCTCTAATGTTTGCACCTTCTTCACTTCATTTTCTCTATGATATTCACACCTTTATATGTCAAATAATCATCATTATAGAAATCAACGACCTCAGGTGCAAATCCACCTCTTCCCCACTCTCAACTTCTATACCAAGTAAACCAATCATGGTTGTATTTATACTTGTTTATTCTCAAAGCTTGTTTAATTTATTGGGCTGACTTGTGACAGAAGTTAAAATGAACTTGTCCATTTACAACAGTATTGAGACCACCAGAGAACATCATTCTGGGTCTTTAACTTTAAACTTGGCATTCCCCCTATTTTCATAAATCGATCACAGGTATGGATCGATTTCATTTGTCTCTGCGAATGTTGCAGAAATCGAATACTATAGAGGTGCTTCCTTCAAACCATTTACATATGACCATATGCGCAAAACCATGGGATTATTGTCTAAGCGATGTTCCCAGCGCTGCCTCTTCTTTCGCTCTTTGTTTCTTTATTCCATACGACCGCAGGTAGTGACCAGGCACTGGGCCAAGCAAGTGCTTGATCACTTATCAAAATCAATGGTCACGTTTTAATCTCCCGATGATATGGACGACTGTTAGTACTTCGGGACTTTGTCCTTCGTGACTTCCAGCCTCTATAATATTTTCAATCTCCCGAAGCATATTTTTCCAAATTAGATCGAATGGTCGATATATTATTTGCACGATGAATGATTCTTGTTCACTTCGAAACTTCGGTTATTTGTGGCTCCTCAACTCTGGAGTAACAATTCCTTCGAAGCGATTACCTACCAAATAATTCATACACCAGTGGTGACCACTTGATGTCGGTTAACACCTCCACTTATGCTATCCTTCCACTATACTTGATCAATAGTTGAGAATGATCCTAAATTATATCAACGATAGGCGTTAACTTTGACCTTCGGTGCTTCGGGTGATTTTTTATGTTAGAAACCGGTTTCCCCCAAAGTACATACTCCCGAAGTGACGTATCTTGCTGACGTCACTTATGACTTGGCACTAGCTGAATGGATTCCACGTGTCACTTAGATTTGTGACTTACACATACCTGAAATGCCAACTACACTTTGACACTTGTCATCATCTGATTACGCCATGTGTCCTTGCTGATGTAGATCTCTTCATATGGCACATTTTCTTCTCCTTGATCTAATGGTCAAGATACTTTTTGAAGTGTTCCACTGATTAAATGACTCATATCCACTTCGGGATGTTGGCCTTCGGGACTTTGGGTAATTTGATTTCTCCACTTCCCATTCCTCCCGAAGTGAGATTCCCCGAAGTGTAAATCTCGAGTAACTTTGACTTCATCTAATGGTCATTCTTTAACCCAAAAAGGCTTATCACGATCCAACGACTGTCAAGAATTTGAATATGCAGGATCTCGAGATTTTTCCCTTGCGTATCCTATCCTTATACTTTCCTCGATCCGATGGTTAGGATATCTCCCCAAGTTTTTCCTCAGATCAGATGGCTTGCGTCTACTTCGGGATCCATTTGTGGCTTACTCTGTCCTTCCACTAAACATGATTTGAAAATCCTAATATCTCTTGAAGTGTTCTTCATATCCTACGGTTCACATTTACTTTGGGACTTCAACCTTCGAGTGATATTACTTGTTCTCAATTCTTTTCTCCTGAAGTGGTCAGCGCTGAAGTTGACCACTACTACCTTGGCGTGCTCTAAATAGATCGGGCGGTCTTTGTCTTTTCTTATCCTATCCTTCCACTTAAAGTGATCCAACGATCGATGTGGATTGTTGAACCGTAACTTTCATGTGGTTTAATTTGTCACCCAAACTCCACAATTGAAGTTGTGCGATTGTTGGTGGGTTAACCACAGTCGTCCATCTTTTAATCGATGAGATCTGACGGTATAGACTAATTGTGAGATTGGAAATAACATGTAGTTTAATTCTCTGTTAAGAACCAAATATCAATATAGCATAGAAAAACCTTAGAAAAAGTACTCAACGCCTTGAAAAAGAGACAATTTCAGATAATAAGCCTCTTCGAGGGGGCAACCTCCTTTTACCCCACTTAAATGTTCAAGTACAAGATGATTCAAAATGAAAATGTCTGCTTGGTATATATAGGAGACTAGGAGGTATAATTACAACTAATGGCCTAAAGCCGACATAAATAAAATAACATTACTAATATAATATGCCCCGATTAAGGGGTAATGAGCCAATATTAGGGCTTAACATGCCCTTCCCCTTCAGACAAGTGTTGTCTGCAACGCTTGAGTAACTCTAGATGCTTCAGTATAAAAGACTCATCTTCCCAAATGGAATCTTCAACCGGTAGTTTCCTCCATTTATTGAGATACTCTGAAATGGATCTATTCCTCAGCTCGCGAATTCTTGTGTCAGTGATGGCTTCAGGCTCCAATATGATTTTTCCTTCCTTGTCAAGTTCTGGAAATATAGTTTGAACTAGGATCTTGTTGCCTATAACCTTCTTTAAGCATGAAACATGGAAAACTGGGTGTACTCGTGAAGATGCAGGCAACTTCAATTTGTATGCCATAGTACCAATATTTTGCAACAACTTATAAGGGCCATAGTACTTTGGTGATAATTTATTATCCTTCTTGGCTTGCTTGAGGGACATCTGTTTGTATGGTTGTAGTCTTAAAAATACCCAATCCCCTACTT
>ML815991.1:78143-89024 GCA_009831015.1 Picea engelmannii | reverse complement strand
TTTTTGAGACATCTTGGTTAATCTAAGTCATCTTTCTTTCTCCATCTTATTTGCCTCTGATATTGAGAGAATTCATGAATCAATGATTCACATGGATTGTTATGACTGTATTATGATGAATGTTATGTTATAGTGCTGTTATAATTTCTTTCAGTTTCTTTGAGATTTGAATTCATGAAGATCTTGTGTTTAAGTTTTTCCTCCTTAGGCTGCTAGAAGACCTGATGTCCAAAATAGACCTCTACACTCCCCTCACCAAAGACTTCCCTCTATTCACCCTTACTCTAAATTACTGACTGAAGTTGATTCCAGAACTCAATTGCTTATGCATGCTAGTCCAGATTTCTGAGTTAGAACACTATTATCATTGAGTCTTCTCCATTTGACCACCTAAAACTCATTTACATTTATTGTATAAACTGATGGGTACTGGGCTTATTCTCATTACATTATGAGGGTAATTCCCGGTGCTAACACCGAGCATCCATCAATGCCATTTCATACCAACTCCGTCTCCTGAAAAAACTGGAAGGGGATAACTCCCTCTTCACCTCTAACAATTCACTCCCCACACTGGAAGTATATTTAATCTTTTTATCCTTCGAATACTCACCCTTCAGAGCCTCCTTCTCCTCATCCTATGTCACTGGCATCGATCCATGATCTAATATCCCCTTGGATCCTCTTACAGGATGGACCTGAAACTTGTATAACCTGCCCTCTTTGACACCAATGCTCACTGTTGTGTCAAGGCTATATCCCTATGAACATACGAGTACTTTCCCTCTCTAAAATTAACTGCAAAACCAATGTCCTCAAAAACTGAAACTGAGATGAAGTTCTTCTTCAGTTTTGGTACATACAACACATCTTCCACCTCCATAAAACCTCTTGAATCGAGATAGAACTTGATTATCCCAACTCCTTCTACACCACACTTGGCATGAGTTCCAAGCTCCATATGTAGATCTAATTCCATCTCTGACCAACTGGTGAAAAAATCATGAGTCCCCATCATGTGACGAGTAGCACCACTATCCAAGTACCACACACTCCTTGAGTAGGTGATGGTAGAGAGGCATGTGAGCATTGATAATTCCTTCTCAAAATTTACTGCAAACTCATCTAGTTGCGTCTCTGTTGATGCTATTGTTGTTGGACCTTGACCAATCTTTGGTAGATTCTTGGTCATGTTGACCTATTTTGGACTTCGACAACTTGTCGAAGGAGGAGTGCAAGACGAAGCATAGATCATGGGATCTAGGCCCCTTTTGGGTCCTTTTTGGGTTTTTGGGATTATGTAACGGGATTGGGATGTCAGCCCATGGGTTTACCCATGTTTAGGCCTATTTTGTAATATATAAATAGATGCTTAGGCTAGATAGAAGTGGTGGTGCAACTATGTGGTGTATGTAAGATAACTAAGTGCTATGTGCAAGTATGGTGTGTAGATGCTCTGTGCATACTATGAGAGACTTACAGAGCTAGGTGCAAGGTATTGTAATAGGATGTGAGTGCTTTGTGTTGTAACACAAGGAAGGAGGATCTAGTGAGGTGCGTATATCTCCTTTCCTAGGTGAAGTAAGTTTTTGAGGCTTTGTGCTTGTAACCAATTGACTGAAGACAATAAAGAAGAAGAGTTGGTGGACGTAGCCCTAGGGTGGGGGTGAACCACATAAAAACTGTGTTGTTTCACTTTGTGCTTGTCTTGATGTGTTTATAACTTCTCTTGCTAAGTGATTTGATATAGATAGATGGATCTTATTATTCTTTGTGCTATGATTGTTAGATATGAATTCTATGAATGTTCTTAGTGCTTGCTTCTGCTAGATCCGATCCATCTATTTGTGCTAAGTGCTTAATTACATTAGATCAGTGTGAATGCTGTGAAGCTCTGTTTTATCAGTGAAGTAGATATTGATTGCATATTGAGGATATGACGATGCTAAGTGCTCTATCAGGTATGATAATCACAGATCTATGTCCCTGCTAAGGTTGCAGACACCTGAATCTCACAACCACCCCTGCCTCTACCTCAGGTGAGACTTCATTTGCTTCACAGGTGTTGCCGAAAGGGTCGGTAGTTAGGGTTTTGTTGGTGCGCTATTTTAGTGTTGAACCCTGGGTCTGCCCCTGTGCCAACAAATGGTTCCGTCAGACTGTTGGACCGTGCGATAACGGACAAAACAGGGTTAATGGAGGATTCATACCTGTTACAAGCGAACTGTTGTCGAGTTACCTATTTATCCCATCGTACCATGCACCGAGAACACTTCTGCTAATTGAGAATTTGAGCCCACAGACTAAGCCGGGTTTCTACAGTGATTTTTGTTCTCTTGCTCTCTATCTCACTACTGTGTCTAAGTTATTCTCCGAACCCTTTATTTTTAACCCCGAGTGTGTATGTCGGACGAATTGAGCACCGTAGAGAAAGCTGTTGAAGAGGTTTTGATTGAATTGATGAATGAGAGAGTCATGTTGATGTATGCAGGTATCCAGGCTTCATCCATGAGAACAGTTCGGGCATCACCATCGACTGCTCACGGAGTAGGACTGTCCTGATCGTTTGATGAGAAACAAACTAAGCACAGGGATGACTTAGTGAATGCTAAATTGATCCTAACTATATTACCTACCTATATACCACCTTTGAGCGGTGCTGTAAATCGAGACAATGTGCCCAGAGACTTTGAGTACGCCTTGATCACCGTGTACCTCCTGAAAGGGATACGCTCAGTTCGTGCAGACCAAGAAAATATTGCATTATTGAAGTTTAATGACTTCAACCTTGGTGACATGAAGGTTTACAGCATGATCTCCCCACATAAGTACCTGACCATAACAAAGGGAAATAATTCAAAGATCATCCCTCAGTCATGGACCCATAACCTCGCGTAGTCCACCCTACTGAATGTTATGAAAGTTCGACACTTCAGACGACACTAGGAGGTGAATGCATGTGTCAAATTGCTGTTGTCTTGTTACCTTGGAGGTTATCTATGTTTAAACCATCGCATAATAGTGGATCCGACATTTATAAATTAGATCACCAGGCTTAGTATGCAAGGACCTGACCCACAAGATTTCTACCCTGGAAAAGCCATGGATCATGCTCTCGGCCAAAGTATCAAGGACACTTACGACGATGTCGATAAGGGCATGTGAGGCTACAAGGTAGCTTCTATCCAAAGTGATGCAGTGCACCTCACCTGTCAATTGATCGTAGGAAAGTTAGTACAAATGAGTCGACCCACCCAAGTCACTGGTTTTGTAGTTGACCTCGCTGGGAAGTGCGCAGAGGGCCTACAAATGAATTGGTTGAAGTACCTGGTGAACCAATTAGAACTTGACTACAAAGAAGACCAGGATCAAGGGTATGAATTTCACTTTAGCTGGCTATTGATCCTGATCGGTTTCATTGTCTGGGAGATGTCGGAAGGTACGACCTTCCTAGACATTGAGCCCTTTGAACCATTGGCTACGTAGTTCATCACACTATGGTATTCAAGAGACATGAATAAACAATGGAAGTCCAATGTTCTATTTAACACATACTACAACCAGTTGAATGTATCCATCCAGTCTATGCCTCACATAACTATGAATAATTTACACAGGTTCCAGCCTTTGATGAAATTCAGCGTGGACCGCCATTTCATTTATATCACAGCACGCACTGATGAGAAAAATAAACAAATTCAATCCTACTACAAGATAATGGAGGAGGACTTGGAGGATATCACCAAGGACTAGTCAGCAAACCTCATCATTCCAGTAGACCCTATAGAGATATCCGATATAGACAGTCCAGAAATTGCGCAGGATACACCCAGACCTAACATGACGAAGAAAAATGAAGAGGTTCAGGATTTAGACTGTACATCTGTGAAGACTGCTTCCATATCACTAGAGAAAGGAGGTGATGGCGAAGAGATAGATGGCATAGAAGTTGAACAGAAGAAAGGTGAGGTTACACTACCTAGAGATGAGGAGGACCCCTCGAAGAAATGGAAGGTTTCCCCCCCAAAGCCTTCCTCCTGGAAGAAATCAAAATCTTGTATGACCAAAATGCAGACTATCCTCACCTCAGATGACTTCAATTTCATTATAGCGGCCCTGAATGATGCTTCACTGGAGATAGAAAAAACACAAGAGTATAAGCATGAAGCGATGTACAATAGAATCAAGATTGAGCTCCAAGGAGTACAACAAGCACTACAGTCCAACCGCGTAGTCTTGATTGCGCCTTTGCCATTAGGAACACCAGAACTGGGAGATGAGCCAACTCAACTCCACCGAATAACTGATATAGCCAAAGCTCGCCTTCGATGAGCACAAGATGAAACATCACAAGCCACCCAGGCTTTGACACATGTACAAGGAGTCCTTATAGAGAGACGCAGTACTACAGAACGAGAGAAGATTTCTCTCCAGGAAAAGTTCGATGAAGAAAAATCCCAACTGCATAAAGAAAAGGAACAATTGCTCACAGAGCAACTCGAAGTAAAATAATTGGTCAACATAGTGCTTCTCTCTGTGATAGTTGTAAAAGTAAAGGCCGAAGAGATAATTCCACAGCAAGTAGTGCAGCTTGAAGAAGTGATCTAGTAGCTACAACAACGCATAGCAGATTTGGAGCTACGTGCAGTACTCGAGACCCCTCAAGATGTAAGAGACCAAAGGGAAGCAACCTCCAGGAGTGCAGTTGAGAGACTAAAGGCTCCTGCCATGGAGTGCAAGCAGTTGAGTAACCATAGTTCCCAAATGTATGAGAAGCTCGCTGAGAATACACAATTGTAGGCACTGGAGTCGCAACTCTAGGAAGCAAAGAAACACATAAAGATACTATAGGAGAAGCTGAAGGCCCTGTTAGTTGTAGAAAGAATGAAGTGGTCTCAAGAGAAACGCACCGTCCAACAATAGATCCATATGATTCAAAGAAAAGTTATGGAAGTAACTCAACGGCTCCAACCTATTTAAGATAAGGCCTATCGGTTGTTCACAGAGGTCGAGAGCCAAGGAGCAGAGCTAGAGCAAGTTGTTAATGCAACAGAACAACGCCTAGAAGGGCCAGTGAACGACGTAGTAATCTAGTAGTTCGCCAAGCAAGAGGTCGTAGTAGAGCAGCAGGTCGAGGTAGCTCGAGCTAAGCTCGATGCGTTTGAGGCAGAACTAGTCAGATCAGAGTGACTTGGGATGAGTCGCAGGTGAGTGTTGGGGGCCTGTTGGCCCTTTACCAAGCTTTGGGAGATTCTTGGTCATGTTGACCTATTTTGGACTTTGACAGCCTGTCAAAGGAGGAGCGCAAAATGAAGCAGAGATCACGGGATATCGGCTCCTTTTTGGGTCCTTTTTGGGTTTTTTGGATTATGTAACAGGATTGCGATGTCGACCCATGGGTTTACCCAATGATTAGTTCTATTTTGTAATATATAAATAGATTCTTAGGCTATATAGAAGTGGTGGTGCATCTATGTGGTGTATGCAAGATAACTAAGTGCTACGTGCAAGTATGGTGTGTAGATGCTTTGTGCATACTGTGAGAGACTTACAGAGCTAGGTGCAAGGTATTGTAACAGGATGTGAGTGCTTTGTGCTGTAACACAAGGAAGGAGGATCTAGCTAGGTGCACAGATCTCCTGTCCTAGGCGAAGTAGGGTTTTGAGGCTTTGTGCTTGTAACCAATTGTCTGAAGACAATAAAGAAGAAGAGTTGGTGGACGTAGCCCCAGGGTGGGGGTGGACCACGTAAACACTGTGTTGTTCCTCTTTGTGCTTGTATTGATGTGTTTATAACTTCTCTTGCTAAGGTCTTTGATATAGATAGATCGACCTGGTTATGCTTTGTGCTATGAATGTTATATTTGACTTCTATGAATGTGCTTAGTGCTTGCTTCTGCTAGATCTGATCCATCTATTTGTGCTAAGTGCTTAATTACATTAGATCAATGTGAATGCTGTGAAGCTCTATTTTATCAGTGAAGTAGATATTAATTGCATATTGATGATCTGCCAGTGCTAAGTGCTCTATCAAGTATCATAATCACAGATCCGTGTCCCAGCTAAGGTTGCAGACACCTGAGTCTCGCAACCACCCCTGCCTCTACCTCAGGTGAGACTTCATCTGCTTCGCAGATGTTGCCGAAAGGGTTGATAGTTAGGGTTTTGTTGGTGCATTGTTGTAGCATTGAACCCTGGGTTTGCCCCTATGCCAATAGTTGTCTGTGTCTTCCCTTTCCTCTTCTTCTTTGAACACTATTATGCATAGTTCCCAAACTTGTGGCATGTGAAGGTTGAATCTTCACTGTTACCCTGCTTGTTGGAACCCTTTCCTTTTCCCTTCCTTGTATTACTAACAAGGTCTAGGTTCTCCTCCTATTCATCTTCCTTCTTTCCACTCTTAGAATTCTCTCGAGTCTCTTCCTGCATGAAATCATCCCAAAGTCTCTGCCAATATGGGATATTCTCTCGAGCACAAACTCCTTTGAAAAATGGTTCCCATGACTTGGGAATTCCAATCAATGCCACATTCACAAGCTTTGTGTCCTCTATTTTCTCCCCTATGGATACAAGTTCATCACACACATGTGTGATCCTCATGAGATAGCTGGTAACATTATCTGATCTATACATCTAAACCGGTTTGAATTTATTCCTTAAGATCATCTTCCTATTCATTTTCTTTCTTTAGAATAAAATTACCAAGGCATCAAACATCTCTTTGGTTGTATTATTCTCATTTAGGTGAGGTATTAGATGATCCTTCATAGAATTTAGGAGGACTCTTTTTGTTTTGATCTCCTTCTTCTTGTGAGCATCTAAAGCTGCCAAATTGGTTGGTGTACTAACTTATTTATCCACTAAATTCCAAAGGTTATACTCCTTCAACGCCAAAGTAACTATTTCTTTCCAAGATAAGAATTTGGATGCTCCATCCAATCTATCTTCAAATCTCAATGATGTTTTTCCCATACCTAAGACCTGATAAACTTCCCTGGAAATAACCGGTTGCTGTAAAACTATTCTTGTATTGATCTAGCTTCCCTTCATAGCATGAGTTTATATACCATGTACAAATTATTACTCCGACACCTAGATGATTTGTTATCTAGTGATTTCCTTACTGCAATCAGATTAGCAACTCACAAAACAATAATACACTACTGAAATATGTTGGCATGTTTTCAGGCAGGTGTGCTTGTCATTGATGGCAAGTTCAGAGTATGCAGCGATGGAAAAACAGGGTTAACGTAAGCTTAGGAGGATAAGTGCAGAGGTGCACATAGAGTGCAAGAGTGTGCTTTATCATTTGATGGTTTACAGGCAGGAAAGGAAGTTCATGGATAAATTGATATGACTCCATTTCGGAGTTTCAGATATCGGGAGGTGGAGGTGTCAAGGATACTCATGACAAGTCCCAAAATCGTGAAATGTGAAACGTCGAAATCCCAAAAGCAGGAGACAGTTTTGGATACTGGGAGTTGGGGATGTCAAGAACTCTTACTATATGAGTCCCGGAGTCACGAAATGCAAAACGCCGAAATCACAAAAGAGGGAGGACCGTTTATCTTTGAGAGGACACGTGTTCACAAATCAACATTTCACTGACCAAGAAGTCAAAGGAAGTGCTCTATCCTTCCAAATCGCGAAATGAAAAATGGCGAAATGATCTGAGACATTGGATTGAGAATTTATTAGGGACGGATGCATGGAGAAAGATCAGAGCACCACAAATACTCCATTTCGGAGTTTCAGAGACCGGGAAATCAAAGATCAAAGGAACATTAACCTTTGAAGTAGTGAACCCCGAAATCCCGAAAGGCGAAAGATTAGAGCATGTCAAAGACTCCATTTCGGAGTTCTAGATACTGGGAGTTGGAAGAGTCAAGCGTCGAGACTCTTTATCAAAGGAGTCCTGAAATTATGAAAATAAAAATGCCGAAATCACGAAATAGGCACACCAACAAAGAGCTTTGTAGACCGAGAAATAAATCCATTTTGGAGTCCCAGATACCGGGAGTTGAAGTGTCGAAACACTTCACCACATAAGTGTTGAAATGCCAAATCGCCGAAATACGAAATAAAGAAATACCAGATCTTTGATCTGACTCCATTTTAGAACTTTGGATACTGGGATTTGGAGGAGTTAAGCGCCGAGACTCTTCACCACAGGAGTCCCGAAACGGTGAAACGTGAATTGCCGAAATGTCGTTGATTCGACTTCATTTCAAAGTTTCGTATAACGAGACTTGGAGTTGTCAAGAAATCTTCGCATCAAGGATGCCGAAATGCCGAATTGAGAAATCACGAAAGCACTTTATGGTTAAGCACTTGGTCACCGATGGTGGTCACATCATTGAAGAGATGTAGAGAAAATATTGAAGCGACAAGCTCCATTTCGGAGTTTCGGGGACCGTGACTTGGAAAGTCGAGATGCCTTGCAACAGGAATCACCGAAATATGGAAACACATTTTAGTGTAGGCTGTGGTCACAACCATTTGTCACATCGGCGGAAGATGGAGAAAGGCGTTAGTTCAACCAAGCTCCATTTTGGGGATTGCGACTTGAAGTGTTGAGACACTTGATCACACGAATGTCGAATTACCAAATGCCAAAATGCCAAAATATCTATGTGGCCGGTGGTCACCACCGTTGGTCATGTAAGTGGAAGGAGCTAGCATATCTAGGCTCCATTTAATGGTTCTCTCTGTAACTGCTAGAAACCACTGATGGTTATTTCCAGAGGACTCGAAGAGACTTGAGTGTGATTTCCAGAGGAGCTGAAGAGTTTCAAGGAATCTCCTAGTGGGATGAAGACTGGTCATAGAGGCAATTGACAGATGGAAGAGTGTTGAAGCCTGTAACTGCAACAGAGAAGTTGAGCTTGTCTGTAACAGAGAAGATGAAGAGTCCCGACTACTATAGGGGTGAAGGAATCTCGAAATAGCACCCAGTGATGATGGACGCATGCGTTCTTTGCCAGAGAAGCTGTAGAGTTGGCATGGTGATGAGGTGAAGCACTCGATATGGGGAGAGAATGCAGGATCTTGGTGCATACTGCATGCACAAGGAGAACAAAGACTATAAGAATGCAGAACAAAGAAGAGATCATGTTGTTGCGGTTGGGTGTGTTTGAGGTGTGAAGGAGGCAGAGCACAGCATTAGAAATGCACAGAAGGGGAATGGTGCATTGAAGGGATATAACACAAAGATCCTAAAAGGAAAAAGAACAGAAAGCGCAAGAAGGGTGCAGAAGACACTGATGCAGACAGAGTAGCGTAGTGTGGTAGAACAGTGATGAGACCGATAAGCCATTGAAGAACTTTATATCACTGTAATAATTCTTAATAGAAAAGATTTATATTTCAGGGTGCTAGGGAGGTGCTAGGGAGGACTGTTGTCCTCAGAGGTTCAAGTGGGTGCTTAAACAGATAGAGTTGTAGCTTCCATCTGGTTTCATCCAGAGAAACCAGGGTGGCTAGGAGGTGCAAGGGAGAATTGTTGTTCTCAGTTATATAGGTTGGTGCCTGTGTGACTGGAAGTTGGTGCTTCCATCTAGTTGGTGCTGGAACACTTAGGGAGTCGTTGCTTCCTTCTAGTGGGTTCTAGAGAAACTAGGGAGTTGGTGCTTCCTTCTAGTGGGTGCTAGAGAAACCAGGGAGTCGGTGCTAGAGAAAAAAGAGAGTTGGTGCTCTCAACAAGTTGCAGCTTGCAAAACAGAGGTTGTAGCCTCACAATGAGTTGGAGATCATATGTATGATAATGTAAAGAATGTAAAGATTACTTATCATATAAAGAAGAAGAGGTTTTTACCCTTTATGGGTTTCCTCAGAAAATATTTGTCTCTGTGTATCTCATATGTGTGAATGATGTTGAATGTACTATTGCTTACTTCCCTGCACTATTGTGATTGTCATTGAGTGTTTTGTAAAGAGTTTAAAATAAGCATAATTGTTTAAGGAAGGTTACAACTGATTTATCCCCACCTCTTAGTTGTTCAACAATTGGTATCAGAGTCGGCCCCTTTTACCTGAGCGTAGATCCTAGAGCTTAAACATGTCAAGACATGAAGGAAATTCAACCAATAAGGCCCCTCTGTTCAATGGAAAAATTTTTGCCTTCTGGAAAGTTAGAATGAGAACCTACATAATGGCTTTAGGTGTAGTTGTTTGGGATGTGGTATATACTGGTTATGTAAAGCCAGTTGTACTAGCTAATAAGGATGACAAGCTATAATTTAGCTTCAATACTAAGGCTATGAATGCTATCTTGAGTGGGCTTACAAAAGTAGAATTAGTAAAAGTTATGCATCTAGGAACTGCCAAATAAATGTGGGACAAACTCATTAGCAATTATGAAGGTAATGAGAAGGTAAAGGATGCCAAGATTCAAACCTATAGAATACAGTTTGAATAGTTGGAGATGAAGGAAGATGAAACTGTTGGAAAATACTTTCTGAGAGTAGAAGAAATGGTAAATGCAATGAAAGCACTTGGTGAAAAAATTGAGGAACCTTCTTTAGTTCAGAAAATCTTGAGATCTCTCCCAGATAGGTTGAACCCGAAGGTCTCTGCTATAGAAGAACTTAATGATCTAAAAACCTTGGATTTTGATCAACTTCTAGGAACATTGAATGCATATGAAATGAGAATAGTTAAAGATAAACCCACCTCCAGAGAAGCATCATTTAAAGAAGACAAGAATGAGGATTCCGAGCCCGATGAAATTGAAGAAAAAATTGTGAAGAGACCAAAGAAGGAATCAGGAAAATACAAAGGTAATCTGCCTTTCAAATGTTTCAACTGTGGTAGGATAGGTCATTTTGCAAATAAATGTCCCCACAAAAGAAAGGACCAGACATGTGATGATGAGGAGAAGCAC
>ML815991.1:53713-66163 GCA_009831015.1 Picea engelmannii | reverse complement strand
AGAGGCGAAGGAATCTCGAAATAACACCCAGTGATGATGGATGCATGCATTCTCTGCCAGAGAAGCTGTAGAGTTGGCATGATAATGAGGCAGAGCACTCGAGATGGGGAGAGCATGTAGGAGCTTGGTGCATACTGCATGCATAAGGAGCACAGAGACTATAAGAATGCAAAACAAAGAAGAGATCATGTTGTTGTGGTTGGTTGTGATTGAGGTGTGAAGAAGGAGGCAGAGCGCAGCAACATAAATGCACAGAATGGGAATGGTGCATCGAAGGGATATAGCGTAGAGGGAATAAAAGGAAAAAGAATAGAAAGTGCAAGAAGGGTGCAGAAGACATTGATGAAGACAGAGCAGTGCAGTGTGGCAGAACAATGATGAGACCGGTAAGCCATTGAATAACTTTATATCGCTGTAATAATTCTTAATAGAAAAGATTTATATTTCAGGGTGGTAGGGACGTGCTAGGGAGGACTGTTGTCCTCAGAGGTTCAAGTGGGTGCTTGAACACAGGGAGTTGTAGCTTCCATCTGGTTGCAGCCAGAGAAACCAGGGTGGCTGGGTGGTGCAAGGGAGAACTGTTGTTCTCTGTTATACAGGTTGGTGCCTGTGTGACTGGAAGTTGGTGCTTCCATCTAGTTGGTGTTGGAACACTTAGGGAGTCATTTCTTCCTTCTAGTGGGTTCTAGAGAAACCAGGGAGTTGGTGCTTCCTTCTAGTGGGTGCTAGAGAAACCAGGGAGTCAATGCTTCCTTCTAGTGGGTGCTAGAGAAAACAGAGAGTTGGTGCTCTCAACAAATTGTAGCTTGCAAAACATAGGTTGTAGCCTCACAATGAGTTGGAGCTCATATGTACGATAATGTAAAGAATGTAAAGATTACTTATCATATAAAGAAAAAGAGGTTTTTACCCTTTATGGGTTTCCTCAGGAAATATTTGTCTCTGTGTATCTCATATGTGTGAATGATGTTGAATGTACTATTGCTTACTTCCTTGCACTATTGTGATTGTCATTGAGTGTTCTATAAAGAGTTTAAAATAAGCATAATTGTTTAAGCAAGGTTACAACTGATTCACCTCCCCTCCTCTCAGTTGTTCAACAAAATATTCAACTCAATATCATGCAGCAAAAGCATAATCTAGTAAACCAAATCAAGCACACATGAACACTATAATTTTTGGGTAAACACCTCTAGAAAAAAACTGGAGGGAAAACCAATGATGAGAATGATTTTATTATGCTAAATTTAGGGCTCCTATAACAAGGACAATGGTCCATTGAGAGAAATACAACTGAAAACTAACCTGGAAAGGTCTGACATGATGTACAATCAATTCTGGCACACATTTCTAGGAATCCATGACTATCTCTTTAGTTACTTGCGGATATCCATGACTTTCCCCACTATGATCCGTGGGTGTCCATGACTGTCTCCTCTATGACCTGCGGACATGTACAAAAATTCTGTACGACAAACTCCGTACAATTTGACTCTTTCCTGTGGATTTATTCTCTTGAAACATACCTTCATATTCCTTTGTTATCTATCATCCTTGACCTATATTATATCTATATGAAGGTACTTCTTCACCTATCCAATATCTTGAACCACATTCCTTCATGATCCAATACCTTATGCTGACTCCCTCAACACCTGTCAAGTGTCAACAAAATTCCTTCTTTGCTTCTACACTCTCGAATGACTCCACACTAGCAAAAATACTTCTTTGTTATCTCTATGTGAATGTCTTTTCCTTAGTCCTCTTGAATCACCATACTTTGTGATCCAAGCACCCAAGAGTCCAAGGGAATTCCTAGAAAACAAAACAACATAGAAGGTCTTCTTCCCTAATGAGAACCCTCGCAGAAATTATCAAAGCCATTTCTCTTTTGAGATTCTTGTTCTCATTCTTGAGAAAACCCATGGGAGTGATTTGATTCCCTATCTTGCTATGATTACGTTATCATTGCAAAGAATTTTTCAATATGTAGTAAATTGAGTGGACTCAACCAACAAACAATTTAAATTCCCAGGTAACAAATTAAGCGCCCAGGTGAGACAAGTTCGACCCAACAAATGAATTAGACACCCTACAACAATGGAATTCGTGGGAAACAAGGAAGAGGTGTTCCTCGCCTCTCCTTGAGATTGGAAACCAAGGAAAACACGCATGGGGAATTTTCTTGAGGTAGGGTTCCCTCTTCATATTTTGGCAGCAACTAACAAACAAAGAAATGAGGATAAAAAACTTAGACACATCCACGTGAAGAGAAAAAAATGTGCAACCATCCACTCATCACCCACAACAATTATAAATAAATGCACATAAGAAATTAATATATTATTAGTGATTTTAATAAACCATACAAGTGAATTTAAACTGGTCATTTTCTTAGTACACACAACAACGAAAAAAACTCAATGAGACATGATTTTTACCCTAGAATTCAACTTGGGAAAACCAATAAAGTGGTGCTCAATATTCCTCTTCTGCAAGTCTACAAGTTTTTACAATGCTCTCCTTCTCCATGGCCAAAATCCATTTGAGTATGAGAGAGAGTGAAGAAACAGGGAGAGTTAGGGGGTAAGAGAAGGCCAACAACCATGGTTCTTCACTTCCCTCTCCTCAGCCTTTTCTCCTACCCGTTTCCTTGGCATTTTAATTATTTTTCATTAACTTTTCTCTTACATCATTATTTGGCTTATTCCATGTAAATGTGCATTGCTTTTAAATTATTTTATATGGATTAGATAATGCATTGATGATCATAAATCCGTGTTGTAGGTATTAAGTCTTATCCACTATTTAGTTTGGATCCATTTCAGATTACACCTCCCAATTGAGAGGATTTTTGGTCTCCAAAATATCTATGAAATTGATTGGAATTAGTGTTCTCTACTACATTGGAATGTGGCTCAGATGCTATCTCATAGCTACATATATAACTATGGCTCAAGTCTTTGGCTCACTTATTCCTGCAGTGAAACGATATTCTCATTGACTCTTAACTTTGGGAAATCTTGGAATTCAAACTCTAGGCTCAACACTCATTCCCATCTCCCTCTTCGACTTGGATACAGTCCATCTCGGCTACCAATGAAGCCAATGCTAGTTTTTTTAGTTTGACCCCAACATGCTACAATCACATAACAAATCCTCATTTTGGTTGCATTCCTCTAATAGGATCAATTGCTTCGTGACATGGAAACAACTCTCTAGTGCCTGCACATGCTTGCAAGGCACATCATGGAGTTCTCAATAAATCCTCCCTCCAAGGTCATTGACCCCGTGCATCAATTTTCGACACATCTTTAGGAAGGAAAACTTCTATTGGAAAATTGTAGGTAGCAATTGGAATGGTGCTACCCTAGTGGTTGACTTACACCCCCTGTCCTATTCTATAGTGATGCATACCTCTGGTGCTGCTATCTCCCATTGAACAACATATTCTCCTTGAATTGGAGATGTAGGAATCTCTTCACCTCTCGTGATCTTCTCTCTCCACACTCTTTTCCTAACTATGTGGATTCTGAGGTGAAGCTCTGGTTGAATTTGCCAACACTTTGCTTCCTAATGTCCACTCAACTTGAAATGGTGGAAAACATTCACGTGGTTTCTTGAGATACTCCTCCTCTCCATGTGCCTTTATGTATGTTATTGGATTGGATAAACCTTCTTTCCATTCAACTTCTGAAAACAATCAAGCCTACAAAACATGTCTTGCTTCTTCCAGCAGGATGCCTCACAATGGCCTTTCTTCCCATAACTTTCCCATGCATACCAACAACTATGTATGGTATGTCCTCTCTTCTTGCAGCAGTGACAAACAAGAAATTTCTTGGTTGACTTGGACCTCCTATTCTTCTTCGTCTTCTTCTTCTGTTCACTAATTGGTTTATTGTTGTCTCTAAGTGTAGGTGTAGGTTGAGTCTACAAACTCTCCTCATCATTTCTCTCCTTCAATATACCACAAGGCCGAGGTAGTGGTGAGATGAAGCCATCACTCACTACATTCTCTCCTTCTCCTGATGAGAAATCCAACTCTAGCATGTCTTTTTCCTTCACAAAAATGGTTTCACGGTGATGGCATTTTCACTTCTACCATCAAATCCTACGCCTTCATGATTGACCCATGGTGTGACTACGATGGGGATCAAGACGCTTTGTCTCCTCTTTCCTATCCCTTATCCATCATAGCCCATTTTCGTTAGAATATTAGAGCCAATACCCATGGTATGCTTCTCAAATTCACCAAGTTGCTCTTGAGATGGACCTATGGAAGGTGAGATTACCAAGGTGGCCTCAATCATGGTGCTAGCAGCTACAATGGTAATGGAAGGTTTCCTTGCTCCTTGATGGTCTTAGAAAACTCCTTGAAGCCTTGCCAATGAATTCTCCTTCTCTTCTAAATCTTGTTGCAGTTGCATCATCATCTACTTGGACCTATCCTCTTTCCACTTGTCCATATGGAAGCAATATCTCGGTTAAGGATGCAATTGATTCGATACCATATGATCTGTAATCGAGGGGCTCATAACCCACTCGCTTCACCAACACAAATACTTGTGAAGAATTATTTTTTTTCTCTACCAAATCTATCTTTGAGGCTTTGCATAGGTTTTCTTTATCTACTTGAGGCTACCAAGACTTAGTCCTCTGGCTTGCACACATCCAATAACAATGATATAGGTGGTGGATATATCTTTACTAACTCAATCGCCTAGTTATTCAATACACGAGTCATTCATTTTTCACTATGTATATGCAGTATTATTCTCTTAACTTCCCCCTCATTCAAACCAAAACAATTATGCTCAAGCAACCAAACATGTTGTGCAGAGGAATTACTAGTCTGGTTCACATAGGACTCAATGTCAAATTAGAAAGTGAGGTCTATGGCAATACAATATATCTATCAACAATTGGTGGGCGCTCAAGACAACATCTAGATCACGAGCAAATAAGATTGGAGTATGGGTACGTAATTGACCAAGGAAGGAAAAGTGGAATGCTTGGACAACAAGTGAAACATTCCTTGGATGCCCTGGAGTTAGGGTTCATGTGTAAGAGTGTTTAGACAATAAACCATGCATTTGGATGCTCATAAATTAGAGTTAGGTTTTTTTCATGGTGGCCAACGAGTGAAACTTAGTGTGTTCTCTCATGTTGCTAGAGTATAAATCTCATATATGTAGAAACTAATGGAAAGAGTGTGGGGAATCTCAATATGATAGGGTTCACATTCATAAGTGGCAAGTTAGAAAAATGATATGTCATGCTATTTGGTTGCTAGAGTTTTGAAGAGGGCGTTCTTAGACAACAAAACAACATAGAAGGTATTCTTCTCTAATGAGCACCTTGGGAGAAATTCTCAAAGCCATTTCTCTTTTGAGATTCTTGTTCTCATTCTTGAGTGAACCCATGGGCATGATTCGATTCCCTATGTTGCTATGATTACGTTCTCATTGCAAATCATTTTTCAATCTGTAGTAAATCAAGAGGACTCAACCAATATGCAATTTAAACTCCCAGGTAACAAATTAAGCACCCAGGTAAGGTGGGGTAAGTAGCCGAATTGGTAAGTCTCTCTTGTAACGATGGTGTGACCCATTTTCGAGTCGCTCTAAGGCATTTCTCACTCGAATGGGAGTGATGATTTAGTGATTGGGCATGTTAAGTTGCATTGCATTGTAGGAGAATTTAACCGGGATATGAACCCCCATCTTTGGATTTGTCTGGATCAAATTGAAAACCCTCGAGAGGAATGAGCGCTCTGATACAACTAGGGTTTCGACTCTGATCACCTTAGCTTCCCCTACCATGGCCACTCCCGGAGGAGGGGAGCCACCACCCCCTCCTTCTCCTACTACTTACTTTCACAAGCTTTTGGCCTCCCAAAGCAAGAAGCTCCCTCCTTCTGAACCTCCAAGTTTCGTCAAGAAGCTCGACTGAATCCTAGAAATCAAACTACCCCCGGATCACCCAATGAGGGTATCAATTTCCCTCTCAGATCACGGACTGGTAGAACAATTCATGGGGCTTTGTTCGTCAGCCCGAACTACGGACAACTGGATCCAAAGGAATTGGAGACTGCTGATAAAAAATAGCATAACCTGCTATGCGGTGGGAAGAGGATTCTTCATCTTTGAATTCATCTCCTAGGAAGATAGAGATCTCATCTTCAGGAACATACCGTATTTCATGGGTACTCAAGGGATATACCTGAACCGTTGGACTCTGAGTTTTGATCCTACAATAGAAGTACCCAAGGATGTTCCAGTTTGGGTTAGGCTACCCAATCTACCAATCCACTGCTGGAATCCCTCTTCGCTCCAGGAAATCAAAAATGGTTTGGGCCAATACATTGATAGAGAAGACCCTAAAGATCAATACTCATGCGTGTGAATCTACATGGAAGTTGACCTAGAGGTGGGGCTCCTCGAAGCGATCAAACTCAAGGTCAGAGAATGGAAACATTACCAGAAGCTTGACTACAAAAAACTCCCTTTCAAATGTAGGGGATGCCATGAATACGGTCACTTCCAAAGAAACTGCCCTAAAAACCCAAACAAGGAGAAATAAAATGGAGAATGCTGGCAACAAACAAGAAAAGGGAAAACCACTTCCAAAGCTAAAGGTCCAAGGAATGAAAATACAGCCCCCCCACAGGCTAAGGAACTAGGAAATAAATCATAAGCAGTGGTAGAGAACACGTTCAAAATATTGGATCAGGAACATGCAGAGAAAACAACAGAAGAAAAATCATAGGAGGCAACCCCAACCGAAGAAACGCCTGAGAAATCGCACTCTGAAACCAGAGAGATTCCTGCTCCAAAAAGAGAAGAAGAGAAAGATAAATCCCCCCCAGGAAAGGATGCAAGCCTGGACATAGAGGAAGGATAGGTCTCCTCATATAGAGATTACGAAGGTGCAAGTGATGCCCTAGTCACACCAAAGAAAACAGGTAGAGGAAAGAAATCCAAGAAAGAGGAAAGAGATAAAGAAACCTACAAAGACGTTCTAAAAGCATCGCAATGAACAATTAGGAAACTAATCAATGTAAGACAGACCAGGAAGCACTCCAAGGCCTCTCAAGGAGGCCACTCATCCCCCCAAGGTAATCCATGAAACTACCCTCCTGGAATTGCAAGGGATTCAACAACAAAAGGAAAGAAGAAGCACTTAAAGACATCACAAGAACCTCAAAATACGATATCCTTCTCCTCCAGGAGACTAATATGGATAAGCAATACTTTCTCAATGCAATATCTTCCCTATGGAGAATAAGCCAAGGAAAAGCATAAAGCGCAAGAGGTGCCTCAGGAGGGATAGGCACCCTTTGGAACACTATGAAGTTTGAACTGATCAACTCTGAAATGAGCATGCACTGGATCCACACCAGCCTCTTGCATAAAGAAATGGGCTCACTGGTAAGTCTCTTCAATCTATATGTACCAGTCCTTCTGGCAGAAAAGAGAAATTGCTGGGAGACCCTAAAAGACTACTTACTGCAAAATGATCTTGACAATATCATCATTGGGGGGGACCTAAATGTGACCCTATCTTCAAATGAAAAAAAAGGTGGTTCCATTGTGCAAGACCCATCAAGAGAGTGGGTAGAATACTTAATGTCAGATTAGGATCTAGAATATATCAAACACACTAAAGGCAAATACACGTGGACAAATAAGAGGATAGGACCGGGGCATATAGCTGCAAGGCTAGATAGATTCCTCGTCCAATGCTCCTTCTTAGCTCTAGGCCTCACTCCCACTTCTTCGATCCTCCCGCACAGTGTGTCAGATCACAAACCAATCCTATTAGAAGTATGTCGTGACATGAATCTTGGGCCTATTCCCTTCAGATTTAGCCCAATTTGGATCCAAGATGAAGGCTTCTTGAAGCTAGTTACCAAAGTTTGGAATGACACAATAAGAGGCTCAACCTTTTATGTGTGGGAGGAAAAACTCATGAGATTAAAGACTGAGCTAAAATCCTGGGCAAAAGGTCAGTCAAATCCACTTAAAACTCACCAATAAGCTCAAAAACAATTAGGGAATCATCAATTGGAAATGGAAAATCAGGAAATTACCCAAGAAAGCTTGCAACGAGAAGACCAACTTCAAAGGAAATGGCATTAAGCATGCCGAGAGGAGGAAAATTACTAGAGATAGAAATCCAGAAGCCTTTGATTGGAAGCAGGAGATAGAAATACTAGCTACTTCCACAAACAAGCTGAGGCAAGGAAGCAGTTTAAGAAAGTTATTGAAATTCAGATTCATAATCAAACAATCACTGACTCTGAAGGCATTAAAGCAACCACAACTGAAACCTTCGAAAGTATCTACACATAATCGTAAAGAACTGATATAGACCCCAAAGAGTATCCTCTCTCTCTTGTCCCAAAGCTCATCCAGGAAGATTTCAATAATAGTCTAACAAAGGAAGTTGACCAACAAGAAATAAAGGAAGCACTTGACTAAATGAACCCTGACAAAGCTCCAGGACCAGGTGGATTCACAACTAGATTCTACCAACATAGCTGGCATATAATAAAATCAGATCTAACGAAGATGATATGGAAATCTCAGACTTGCAACAAACTAGGAGGTGGAACAAACTCGGCCTTCCTAGCGCTAATCCCAAAAGAAAAAGGAGCAATCAACTTTGACATGTTCCAGCCAATCTCCCTTTTCAATACAAGCTACAAAATCCTCACAAAAGTTATAGCCAACAGAATTAAAAAAATTCTCCCTATAATCATCCCGGAAAATCAAGGAGGGTTTATTAAAGGCAGACACATAGTAGACAACATCATACTAGTACAAGAGGCTCCGCACTCAAGTACCCGGAGAAAAGACAAAGGTATGATAATAAAACTTGATCTAGCCAATGCGTTTGATAGAGTAAGGCATAATTTTTTATTTAAAGTCATGGAAAATTTTGGTTTTTCCACAACTTTTGTGAATTGGATAAAACCTTGTATTGGGTCCCCATGGATAGCCCCACTAGTGAACAAGAGGGAAACTAAGTTCTTTTAAGCTTCCAGAGGACTCCGATAAGGTTACCCCCTCTCTCCCCTTCTCTATTCAATCCAAGCTTGAATGTTGGGCTTCCAATTGGACCACTGCCAGACTCATAACAACCTCCATGGCTTGAGAATAATGCCAGGGGTAAAAGACATAAACCATGCCCAGTTTGCGGATGATACACTTCTAATGGGAGGAGCAAGATTACAAACAACAAGGAAATTCAAAAACGAATTAGCTACATACATAGAAATCTCAGGCAGTGTCATAAGCCTTACCAAAACCAAGATCTATGGCTGGAATATAACGCCAAACGAAATGCTGGAGATAGCCAGGGTACTAGGAATGGAAGTCTGTACCAAATGGGATGCCTTTAATTATATGGGAGTCCCAATTTTCAACTCCAACCCAAGAACCTTGCACTGGAATTTGTTGATAGACAAGTCAAAAAACAAAATAAACTCTTGGGGAGCAAGCTAGTTAAATTTGGTAGGTAAAGTGGTCCTAATCAAGGCTATTCTAGCCAACATTCCGATCTATCAAAACTCTCTGCTTTTGGCCCCTTACTCCATAATACAAAAAATTGAATCATTGCTCAGAAGATTCCTGTGGGAAGGTGGAAAACAATCAGGGAGAAAGTTGCATCTAATAAGCTGGGAAAAAATCTCTAAGCCAATCTCGAAAGGAGGTCTCAATCTAAAAAACACTCATGTTCAAAATCTGGCATTAGGGGCAAAGATTCTTTGGAATCTAATAACTCGGAATTCAACTTGGAGTAAAAAAGAGCTATGGAAAAAGTACTTTCATGGGACAAGGGAAAGATGCCTTGATCACCCAGCTTTAGAGATGAGAGGATCCCCAATCTTCTCTCTCTGCCAGAAGGTGATGCCCCACTTTAGCCCTCATCTCACTTGGCTACTAGGAAATGGGAAAAAAATCAATATTTGGAAAGACTCGATCATGGGAGACCCCCCCCTTGGATTGAGACAAGATCTGGAAAGACTTAAATAGTGGATGAATACTCAAAATTTATATACTCTTTGGGACATCTCAATCTGGGGAAATGATGAGCACAAGTCATGGCTAAGATGGGAGATTAAAAACAAACCTTCTGATTTAGAAGAGGACTGGAACACTTTGAAGCTCTGCCTCCAAGGGAAATCCCCACTTAAAGAAAGGAAAAAGGACAAAAGAGGATGGGGAGCGAGCTCTGGGATCTACACCACTACAGCAGGGTATCAGCTCACAACCTCCCTCCCCAATGTTCCCCCAAATACAACTATTTGGAAAGCAATCTGGACCTTCAAATCCATCCCAAAGATTGATATGTTTGTTTGGACCATGGAACACAAAAGCATACTAACTGGATAAAACCTAAGAAGAAGAGGATGGGAAGGCCCCCATAGATGTCCTCTCTGTCTGCAAGAAGAGAAAACCATGTACCATCTGCTACTAGGCTGCACCTATTCCAAAGAAGTCTGGCAGTTGGCTTTGGGATTTCAAAACAACTTAGTCATACCCCAAGAGACAAGCAACCTACTCCAAAATTGGAGCTCCATCTATCCCTTCCAGACCGAAGAAAAGGGCCAAATCTCCACTCTTTGGAGAGTCCTCCCAAAATTTATCCTCTGGAAAATTTGGCTAGAATGAAATAATAGATTATTCAGGGAAGTTAAAAGTAGCCCAAGTCATGTTGCAACCAAGATAAAGGCCTATTATGGTGAAAGCGCTCCCTACTTCTGCAAAGCAAATAACTCAAGACCACTGGAGCAGGGAGAGGAACAATGGATGACTTAGTTTAAACTTCAATATCAGAGGGGGAAAAAAGATAATAACTCATGCTAGGAAGTCTGGGAAATTTGGAAGGATAAACAGGATTTCGAAGAATGGAAGACAAAGAAAAAAAATATATTTTGTCCTTTGACGGGGCCTCCAAAGGGAACCCAGGCTTGGCAGGTGGAGGAGGGGTTCTGGTAAGTCCCACGGGCTCACTGAAAATAAGTTTTGCCTGGGGACTTGGAACTTAAACTAACAACAGATCATAATCCCTAGCCCTCTGGCAAGGGCTCAACCAAGAAATCAGCCATGACGTCCAAGATCTGGTAATAATAGGGGACTCCCAGTTAGTAATCAAAGCGTTAATCCAACGTAGCAAAGTCAAAAATGAAAACCTCCATCACCTCCTGGAGAAAATCCATCTCCTCCTTGGAAAATTCCGATCTTATAAGCTTTATCATGTATTACAGAATCTAAACACGCCAGCAGATGCTGAGGCCAATAAAGGCGCCCTCCTGAATGTTGGAATCTTACATCTTAATGGAACAATGTCCAAAATGGATCTACCTTGACTCTAGGGGGAAAAGTCATAAAGAAGTTATAGGCACGAGCTGGAAAGGGGAAAGAAGCATGAAAGAAGGAAACAAGCAAACCCAAATCGCTACAAGACAAAGGCGCTATAGGACAACACAAGTGGTCACAAGAGACAGGTGAACTCATCATTCGGGCATTGAACTTTTGTGGAAGGAGACATGCCTAGAGTTCTCCCATGCCTCCCATATCATGAGAATCTTCTAGGAGAAATGAATTGGGAGGAGTTTGAGTTTAAATTGGGAAGCAGGGACGCTCCCCTCCATACCAGAAGCACGCGGAGGCAACCAAGATAGTCATGCATAGGTTCAGAGACCAGTTTCGAGGGGATCACACGTAAGAGTAGAACGCCAGGTGAAGAGCATAAGGTGACAGAGATGGTAGCCAGATCAGGAAGCAAGCCCACTACAGAAGACAGGTTGAATGCACTGGAAGGCACCCTAGAAAATCTCAAGCAAATGTTGAACCACCAACTGTTTGTTTTGCAAAATTTGGATATAGATGCAGGAAGGTGGTTGGAGATGTTGGAAGGATACATCGCCACAACGAAATTTGAGCTCACAGAGGAGCTAGGAAAACTGCGTAAAGAGCTCAAGGATCCCAAACAAGATTTCGAGGCTAGAGTAAGCTAACTGGAGGGAAAAATGGCCCAGTTGAACAAGGATTGGAAGCAAGACCCAAAGTAGTTGTTCAGTTTCCCAAAGCTAGGAAGGGAGCTTTGTAACACCTTAACAAGGTAGGCATTTTGTATAGAAGCCTCCACTGTAAATAAATTTGTAATGCATCGCTCCCCTGGAAGGAGAGTATAACCTCCAAGTTTGTAATCAACTAGTAGAGCTTGGCTCACTATACTTGTAACAACACCAATGGCTTTTCCACTGTCTCTTTTAATCAAAATCCACTAACCGCTTTTGTCAAAAAAAAAAAACAAATTAAGCGCCCAGGTGAGAAAAATTTGACCCAACAAATAATTAGACACCCAACAACAATGGAATTCATGGGAAACAAAGAAGAGGTATGCCTCACTTCTCCTTGAGATTGGAAACCAAGG
>ML815991.1:0-53663 GCA_009831015.1 Picea engelmannii | reverse complement strand
AATGTTCCCCCAAATACAACTATTTGGAAAGCAATCTGGACCTTCAAATCCATCCCAAAGATTGATATGTTTGTTTGGACCATGGAACACAAAAGCATACTAACTGGATAAAACCTAAGAAGAAGAGGATGGGAAGGCCCCCACAGATGTCCTCTCTGTCTGCAAGAAGAGAAAACCATGTACCATCTGCTACTAGGCTGCACCTATTCCAAAGAAGTCTGGCAGTTGGCTTTGGGATTTGAAAACAACTTAGTCATACCCCAAGAGATGAGCAACCTACTCCAAAATTGGAGCTCCATCTATCCCTTCCAGACCGAAAAAAAGGGCCAAATCTCCACTCTTTGGAGAGTCCTCCCAAAATTTATCCTCTGGAAAATTTGGCTGGAATGAAATAATAGATTATTCAGGGAAGTTAAAAGTAGCCCAAGTCACGTTGCAACCAAGATAAAGGCCTATTATGGTGAAAGTGCTCCCTACTTCTGCAAAGCAAAGAACTCAAGACCACTGGAGCAGGGAGAGGAACAATGGATGGCTTAGTTTAAACTTCAATATCAGAGGGGGAAAAAAGATAATAACTCATGCTAGGAAGTCTGGGAAATTTGGAAGGATAAACAAGATTTCGAAGAATGGAAGACAAAGAAAAAAAATATATTTTGTCCTTTGACGGGGCCTCCAAAGGGAACCCAGGCTTGGCAGGTGGAGGAGGGGTTCTGGTAAGTCCCACAGGCTCACTGAAAATAAGTTTTGCCTGGGGACTTGGAACTTAAACTAACAACAGAGAAGAATCCCTAGCCCTCTGGCAAGGGCTCAACCAAGAAATCAGCCATGACGTCCAAGATCTGGTAATAATAGGGGACTCCCAGTTAGTAATCAAAGCGTTAATCCAGCGTAGCAAAGTCAAAAATGAAAAACTCCATCACCTCCTGGAGAAAATCCATCTCCTCCTTGGAAAATTCTGATCTTATAAGCTTTATCATGTATTACGGAATCTAAACACGCCAGCAGATGCTGAGGCCAATAAAGGCGCCCTCCTGAATGTTGGAATCTTACATCTTAATGGAACAACGTCCAAAATGGATCTACCTTGACTCTAGGGGGAAAAGTCATAAAGAAGTTATAGGCACGAGCTAGAAAGGGGAAAGAAGCATGAAAGAAGGAAACAAGCAAACCCAAATCGCTACAAGACAAAGGCGCTATAGGACAACACAAGTGGTCACAAGAGACAGGTGAACTCATCATTCGGGCATTGAACTTTTGTGGAAGGAGACAGGCCTAGAGGTCGCCCATGCCTCCCATATCATGAGAATCTTCTAGGAGAAACGAATTGGGAGGAGTTTGAGTTTAAATTGGGAAGCAGGGACGCTCCCCTCCATACTAGAAGCACGCAGAGGCAACCAAGATAGTCATGCATAGGTTCAGAGACTAGTTTCGAGTGGATCACACGTAAGAGTAGAACGCCAGGTGAAGAGCATAAGGTGACAGAGATGGTAGCCAGATCAGGAAGCAAGCCCACTACAGAAGACAGGTTGAATGCACTGGAAGGCACCCTAGAAAATCTCAAGCAAATGCTGAACCACCAACTGTTTGTTTTGCAAAATTTGGATATAGATGCAGGAAGGTGGTTGGAGATGTTGGAAGGATACATCACCACAACGAAATTTGAGCTCACAGAGGAGCTAGGAAAACTGCATAAAGAGCTCAAGGATCCTAAACAAGAATTCGAGGCTAGAGTAAGCTAACTGGAGGGAAAAATGGCCCAGTTGAACAAGGATTGGAAGCAAGACCCAAAGTAGTTGTTCAGTTTCCCAAAGCTAGGAAGGGAGCTTTGTAACACCTTAACGAGGCAGGCATTTTGTATAGAAGCCTCCACTGTAAATAAATTTGTAATGCATCCCTCCCCTGGAAGGAGAGTATAACCTCCAAGTTTGTAATCAACTAGTAGAGCTTGGATCACTATACTTGTAACAGCACCAATGGCTTTTCCACTGTCTCTTTTAATCAAAATCCACTAACCGCTTTTGTCAAAAAAAAAAACAAATTAAGCGCCCAGGTGAGAGAAGTTTGACCCAACAAATAATTAGACACCCAACAACAATGGAATTCATGGGAAACAAAGAAGAGGTATGCCTCACTTCTCCTTGAGATTGGAAACCAAGGAAAACACATGTGGGGAATTTTCTTGAGCTAGGGTTCCTTATTCAAATTTTGGCAACGACTAATAAACAAAGAAATGAACATCAATAACTTAGACACGCCCATGCGCAGAGAAAAAAATGTGCAACCAACCACTCATCACCCACAATGATTATGAACAAATGCATAGAAGTAATTAATTTCTTATTAGCGATTTTAATAAACTACACAGGTGCATTTAAACTGGTCATTGTCTCAACACACACAATAATGAAAACAACTCAATGAGATATGATTTTTACCTTGGAACCCAACTTGGGAAAAACAATCGAATGATGCTCAATATTCTTCTTCTGCAAGTCTACAAGTTTTTACAATTATCTCCTCCTCCATGGTCAAAACCCCTTTGAGTATGAGAGAGTGAATAAATAGGGAGAGCTAGGGGGTAAGGGAAGGCCAACAACCATGGCTCTTCACTTCCCTTTCCTTAGCCTTGTCTCCTATCCGTTTCCTTGGCATTTTAATTATTTTTCTTTAACTTTCCTCTTACATCATTGCTTGGATTATTCCATGTAAATGTGCATTGTTTTTACATGTTTTTATGTGGCTTAGATAATGCATTGATGATCATCAATCTGTGTTGCAGGTATTGAGTCTTATCCACTCTTTAGTCCGGATCCATTTCAGATCACTATCTCTACAAAGCTAAATTAAGCAAATGAAAGATGGGGATCAATTCTGATTGGTCTCGAGCATATAATAGAGGGATTGGGGGAAACCCTTGAGGATAAGAACCCTCTTCCCCATGTGGATACTATATTGATCACTGCTTACCATGACACAAAACTGCCTAATTGTTTGGATCTCTAGCAAAATAGTATGTGTTGTCTTTATGGAATTTTTTTCTTTTGGTCATGTGTGGAGACCATTATGATATTTTGACAGAATTATTAGGTATCATCATTATACTTGTGATTGTTGTCATTCCAACACCTTTTTTTATAAAATGAATGTAACTTTTCATTTATATTAATAGGAAATTGGGATTTTTATTCTTTAGAAAAATATGGAGAAGGATAAAAATGCATCTTAGTTATGCTTGGATTTTACCATGATTGTTGCTTTATTTTAAAGTTAATCATTATTACTGTACCTATTTCCATATTTAGAATGACTCTATCATTTTTTTTTGAGAAACTTAGAGATCAATTATCCAATAAGTTTCATGTTCATCTAGGTTGGTTTGAGATTTATTCTTACCAACTGAAGATAAAGATTTATCATCAAATAACTCATGATTAATATATATGTAATCTATGTAACAAGGAGGCCAACTTAGAGAATTCTTCATTGGATCATGTTTAACCTATTATGTGATCTATGGTAAATATTATTACCTATCTAAATATCCAAACACTTTGAGATGTCAGGTTCATTGTTAAGACTAGAATTGTGTTGTTCTTTCCATTAGAAAACTTACTCAATTTTAAATAAAGTCATTACATATTGTAATCAAATTTCATTTAGGACTAATTGTCTCACTATCCCATATCCAAGCAAATTAGAAGAGACACATGAATCTTTTAAACTTTTAGAGAGCTAGCACTTGGTGTGAAATCTCTTATACACTTTGCATCACAAGTTTCACTTAGAATATTATTCAGTGTGATGTATTACTTATTTTTTCTTAACTTCAATTATTAAAATAATGCTTTCTTCCCATCTTTCCTTATACCTACTTAACCAAGTTTAATGTTACATATTCTTTAACTTCATAGTTCCTTTTATTTTTATATTTGTTTTTCCATATATATATATATATATAACCCATAAATCAAATTTGATTATGTGTAAATATTAATAATATATTAATATAACTTATTTATTTTATTTTACTTGTCAGTACTAATATGATTAGTCATTTGTCTTCTCATTGCTATATTTTTCTATGTTCTCATTTGTCCACACACCTCGATCCCCCTTTCTTTCATTATTGTGTTATCATTGACCATATCACCAATTTATTTTTGATAGTATATTCCTTTATTGTATGATGAGAGGATATGGTCATTGAAGCACATGCGAGGCATCACTTGCATTTATAATGCCTTCGTTTAAAGGTTGGATCAATATATGTTGAGTGGCGTGAGAGCACATAAAACCTTTAAGAAGGTTGTGCATCTTCTTACTAACACAAAAGGAAAAGGATAGTATCATGGTTTGCCTCGTCGATATACTTTATGTCATAAATTCTCAAGGGGATTTTGTTGCATGGTGTTTTATCATTATCACTAAATGTAAGTAAGTTTAAAGTTTCGTAATGGTGACATTCTTTTTAGATTTTTGAGTATAAAGGAAAATTTTATGGAAATGAAAATTTGAGGAAAATTTATTTGTCTATGGTTAGGGTTTTTTTTAGCCATCACAGTTAAGGTTTTTTTAGCCATCACATTCTGCAGTGCTTTTTCTGCTCAATACATTTAGCTTCATCTGTAATTAAAGGATTCATGTAACGAAAGAAGGGTTTAAGCAACTAAGGAAATGATGGGGGATTTGTTTTTCTTCTCATTACAACGCTATTTTGATTATTCGTTGATGGAAACGATCTAACATAAGTAGAGGCATTCAAGGCTTTGGTTAGTTCTCTAAATCTAGCCACAAAAACCCAACCTCAACAAAGGAGATTTGTCAAACGATTGGAAGAAGTCACACAGTTGGATCTTCCATATGAGAGAGCTCTGATTGGGAAGTTCACAGGTCATTGGCCCAACCCTAGCACTGTAGAAACATGGGCAAGAGAGCATTGGATACCTAAGATACAACTCCAGGTTTCGATGTTTACATCAGGTAGAGGATATTTTGTATTTCTTTTTCTAAATAAGGAATCACTTGATTTGATCTTTTCATTTGGACCATACTTCATGGAATCCAAGGGATTGAATTTATTGCCTCGGTCTCTTGATTTTAACCCAGAAAGGGAGATTACAATAACACTTGTTTAGGTCGGGTCGCCACATTTTCCTTTGATATTCTAGGATGAAAGTTCCCTCGGAGACATTGGGAATAAGTTGGAACAATTTATTGACAAGGAAAATCCTAAAGGGAATATTATATAATACGCACAATTATGTGTGGAAGTAGACCTGGAGAAGGGACTCCTAGAGGCATTAAAAATCAATTTGGAGGGGTGGAGCCACCTGCAAGCTCTAGGTCATGAGCAAATTTCTTTCAATTGCAACTTCTATCATGTATATGAGAATTTTGCAAAACATTTCCCAAAGCCTTAAGCATAACAAACCCCCCATCTTAGTTATAGCCAAAATTTAAGTAAGTTCAGAGTAGGAACATAAGTCCATAGTGTAAGGAGGCTCAACAAAATTTACCTTAGGAGGGACCACCCAAAAAGAGCACTAACAGATTTGAAGCATTGGAAATTTTGGAAGACGCGGAGAATCAAATTAAAGGGGTAGAGAAAGAAGAGAAAAAATATTAAACAGTTCCAAATGGAGGAGGTGATGAACCTTCAAAGTTCCACGTGGAACCAGAGAATATTGTTCCAATGGGAATAAAAGAGGAAGAAGAGGTAAAAAAATAGGAATGAATGAAATATTTAGAGGAAGCAAAGGAGGATGAGGTGTAAGTAGAAATGGAAGAAGAGGAAGTAGGGGAACACGTTCCTCCTACTAAACCCTAAGTGAAACTTCCCATCACCTTAGTTTCTCATCCTCTTTCATTTGATAAATCATAGCCACTTTCTTTTTCCACATCTCTGAAGAAAATCGATCACCCCTCCCCTCCCCTCACTCATGGAAGGAAATCAAGCATGCATTAGAGAGAAATAGAGCCAGAATTAACAATATTATTGGGTACTCAATCAACCATGGACTGTCTCCTATTTAAGGGGAGGTTATATCTGAACACCATAGCTCTCCCCTAGGAGGGAATATCATATGTTGCAAGGCCTTAGATATTTATTATTTACTAGATGCATGATCTCCCTACATGATGAGTCATGGTTCCTACCCCTAGACTACCTTTGGGTTCTAGCTCTTTGGATTTAGGAAGTTCTTCTTCTTCCAAATATTCATCCTCCTCCCGATCGAGGGGTGCTGGTTCATGTAGTTTCATAACTATTTCTTCTTACTCCAGTTCATTCTCATCTGAACCAAGTTCCACCATGGCTGGAACAAATGCAAAAGCTAATGCCAACTAGTGTTTTGTGCCTTTCATCGCAAGTTTAAATCTCCTTGATTTGACCAAGTCAATCAATGATCCTATCCACCATGATACCAATTGGCCTGGTATTCCAACTAATCTCCCCTTTGACATCTGAAATTTTGAGGGTAAACCTGCAGAGGATGCTTCCAACCATATCATGTCCTTCCAGATTTCGTGTTCCTCCAATTTCATAATTTATGATTCAATTTGGTTGAGACTTTTTCAATTCATTTTGATGGGTGTTTCTGCCAAATAGTACATATACCAACTTGGAAATACCCATACAACCTTTTAGTCCATATCAAACATTTTACTCACCTTCTTCCAACTTCTAGTTCGCCACAATGTAGGGATATAAGTATTGACCAATTTTTTTCAGACCACAACCACTCACATCTTGGATCACATCCACAAGTGGCATAGAATATGTGGCTTGTGAAAAGCCGATATCAAGGATCAATCTCTCATGGAATGGTTCCTAAAATCCCTCTTTCCTCCCATTGCCAAGGATATATCCGTGACCATGCCAAGAAACAAGGAAGCAAACATCCAAAAGGCACAACAATATTATATTTTTATTCTCAATCAGGGTATCTATATACCATCCTTCTCGATGCCCCTTTCTCTAGCTCAGGTGACTTGTCATCACCGAGGGCATCCCATGCAACTGTTGACCTTATAGGATCTATGTCTCATACCTATCCACACCCTATTCCCCTGGACCTGGTGCATATGGTTACCCTTATGGAGGGGTTGGCACCTCTTATGGATATCCTACTACTCAGGATTCATCTCACTCCTCATCTCAAGTGGGCACCAATACCACTTATTCTGCACCTCATGCACATCCACATGTTCACGACCCTTCTTGTAATAACTCATCTTGTGGTAGGGCCATTGTGAATCCCTATTATCCTTTCCCTAGCCCTCTTCCAGTTGTCACGGTTCCTCTAGCAATGTAACTGAAGCCTCCAATGGTCAACCTACAACCCCTCCACAAGGGAAAGTGTATGGACAACATAATGCCACCAATCCTCCCAATTAGAATAAAAATAAGAACAAGGGGAAGGGAAAGAAGAATAACCAAAACTAATGTAACTAGGGGAACCCAAACCAAAAATTTAATACCAAAGTTGGGGGAAACCAACATGTTGCAACCCACGGGGTATTCACTCACTGAACTTGGGACATAGCATCCACATTCATGGGATATTAAAGAATACCCCTAATTTCACTAGATATTGATACATCTTTCCAATAAAAGAAACCCCTATTTTAACTATATACCAATTTTGTACCGCCCAATACCTATAAAACCCTTGAGACCCCACATCCCCCCTAAATACTTACAATATATTGACCTCATTTTTCATAATATAAAAATCCCCTTTATGAATGAGCATGATAAGATATTGGTCAATAGGGGGAAGTACCATGCTACAACCCAAGGACAAGGTAATAATCCCCAGCCAAAATAGGGGAAGAATTCAAACCTTCATACCAATAAACCTTGTGCTAGTTGTGGTGTATAGATAAATTATACCTATGATTGTCGGTTGTTACTTGATATGCATCATATGTGGGAAATGGCTGAAGTCGCCAAGCCCACTAATGGTCAACCAACCCTACTTTCCTTGTCACAACCAATTGTGTTGAGAAACCCTTTTCCAACACAAGGGTTTATGTATACTCCAGAGGCCATTCCTTTTGATCCACCTCCCACTTCTAATGCTCCTGGGAATGGGAATTACCAAATAATCTACTTATATTTGACTAATTTCATCGGGACCACCTAATATTGTTAGTGTGGTATTCCTCTTGAAGCACAACCTACTAATTCTTTCGATCCCCTACCATCCACTAATGGACCTTTACAAATTCCTCTCCCAAGTGTGGACATACTTCCTATGGTACCTAAGGTTCCATTAAGGTAGAAAGACCTGAAATATCACATGTGGGAATCCCATAAATATAGTATAGTAGATGATTTAGCTTAGTCTCCTGTAGCCATGTCATCCGTCAAAATCCTCTAGATGTGTCCTTCGTAACGTAAGGATTTACTATCTACTTTGGGTGTTGTGGATCCTTCAAAGGACAGGTTAATTATGATTGATATTGACAAAGACAACACCTTTCGATTACCCCCTTAAGTGGTTTTTCAAATTCCAATGCCCATAAAGAATTCCAGTATTCATCGATGCAACATTGATGAAGGTGCATCTACATGCGTCATGTCCACCCAAGTCTGGAAGAAGTTAGGTTCACTGATCTCGTTCCATCTACCATTTCCCTTCATGCATATGACGATAGGCCTTCTTATCCATAAGGTTTATACCAAAAATATCATATTCAATTAGCAGACAAGCAAATGCTTATTGATGTTGAGGTTATATATTCCCATTTGGACTATAACATCCTCTTAGGTTGTAGTTTTCTGTATGCTATGAAAGAGGTCACCTCATTGGTTTTAATTTGTACAATGAGTTGCTCCCATAAAGGGAAAATTGTCACCATTGACAACTCACTTACCACGATCCTAAGACTCAAATCAAAATTGACAAAGTAGTCTCTTCCTTGTATGGGAGCCAATCAATCACCTCTCTTTCTTACATTAGTCTCAGAGTCTATAAAGAATCGACATTATTTGGTGCATATTAAATTCCTCCATTTGTATTTTCTGAACTGATTTCATCCAATGTATGTATGTTGTCATCATCCCATAACCCAACGGGTCAAAATTCACAACCATCTACTGGGCCCTCATCTATTGCATCTTCAATACCACCCCTGGTGGGGAATCCTCATTGAAATTACCCCTTTGGCCAAGTCCCTTTCTTATTTCCACCTCTAGGAATAGTATGTACCCCTATCATGGCCATGCTGAACTTTCTTAACCTCACATTAGGGATCTCGGTCTAGTACTTGGATCCTTATCCTACTTCTCCTCCACCCTTTGAGACAATTCCTTATTTGGCCTTGACGCTTGTTCCATCGATATTGACTACTCCAGTATCTCCTAAGGAACCTATGTAGGCCCAACCTAACCCTACACAAATGAGGAAAGGAACTGATAAAGGGGGAAAAGACAAAAGGAAAATGGGAATAGATAAACCTACACAAGCCATGGACACCTAGAACCCAACATCTAAATCCATACCTCCATGCTCTTTATTTGACATTCTTGGCCACACGACCAATAACTATCCTAGGCTCCTTGAACTCAAAGGAATTCTTAAAGAAGATGATTTGGAACCTACTCCTTCCACACTGATCATGCACATTATGCTTCTTGAATGTTCCTCTAAGCATATCTAGTCTTTGCACATGAATCACCCTTGTGTTTTGTGCAATATATATGGCCACTATTATCATAATTTTCCTAAACTACCCCAATTCTATGATTCCCTAGACATCATTTGTCAGTTGTATACTACTTCTTAGGAAAAAAAAACCATGGTAGTGTATATTCTTGCATCCTAGTCCTCCATTTTGATGAAGACATCTTGGAGTCCATTACCGCGTCAAATTACCCTTGGGACAATATGCATCATTGTTCCTACTTCTTACTGCAACAACCCCATCACTTTGACCAATACATTGTTGAATAAAAATATTTCATCCCCCATGTTAAAACTGATTGGTTCAAAAATTCTATCCCTACCCTTGATGCATTTGAAGAGGTTAATATGGCCAACATCTCACCTACCATTAAGGTGAACATATCTAATACACCCGATGTTAAGGAAAATATGCTTCTTGGAGTACATTTCTCTCTTGAAGAGGTTGCTACTTACAAACCCCTTTTCCAAGAGTTTCACAATTTTTTTCTTGGTCTTATTCATAGATTCCTGGAATTGATCTTGCCATCATTAAACACCATATCAATATATGGTTGGATGCCATCCTTGTCCATTAGAAGAAAATGCCTATTCACGCCAGCCGTGCCCCTACCATTAAATATGAAATTGATAAATTCAAAAAGGTGGGATTTATCTTCCCTGTGACATATACTTTATGGGTTTCTAACCTAGTCCCCATGGTGAAGAAGCAAGGAACTATCCATGTTTGTATTGATTTCCATGATTTAAACAAAGATTTTCCTAGAGATAACTATCCATTTCCATTTATCGATCAAATTATCGATGCATGTGTGGTCCACACGTTATTATATTTCGTGGATGGATTGTCGGGCTACAACCAAATCCATATTTGGCCACAATACTAATACAAGATAAACTTCACCACTCCATGGGGTACCTTTGCGTACAAAGTTATTCCATTTGGGTTGAAAAATGATGGAGGCGCTTCTTGCATGTTGTTTCATATTGTTTCCATGACTTGGAACACCTAATATTAGCCTATACTGAAAATATCACTACTAATTTGAAGAAGAGGCCGCAACACTTGGAAGACTTGCAAACAATCTTCCTTATATGTCGTAAGCGTAACATATATTTGAAACCCCTAAAATGTGTCTTTTGTGTGCCTATTGATCGACTCTTGGGATTCATTGTTTCCAAAGTTGAAATCATTGTTGAACCTCTCAAGTTTCATGCCATTTATGATATTTCTCCCCCTCACAATCTACGTCAATTGGAGAGCCTATACGGGAAATCCAATTTCTTGTGTAGGTTTGTTCTAGACTATTCCACCACTTCTCATGGTTTTTTATGGTTATTATGTTTTGATATCTCATTTGTCTAGGACGATCAGGATCAACAATCCTTCGATGCACTCAAACAAGACCTTTCCTCAACACCTTTGATTAGTCCCCTTGACTTTGCAAAGGATTTCATCCTTTATATCTCTGCTTCACCTTTTTTTGTCGCCAAAGTACTAGTTCAGGATGGTCTTGATGGATGTAAGAATGTTTTATATTATGTACGTAAAAACTATAAGGACCCCCTTTGTCCTATACCCATGAGGAGAAACTGGAATTTGCAATATTTTTCTTAGTCCAAAATTTGCATCATTACATATTGATGCACAAAACCAAGGTGGTTACCAACTCTAACCCTATGTCCTTTATATTGAGTCGCTGGGTGATCAATGGGAAGTATGCCCATTGGATCATAATACTTTAGGAGTTTGAATTAGATTTTGTCACACCCAAGATTAAGAAAGACTTAGTCCTTGTTGATTTCATTTTCAACCTCCCAACTGGTGCACTTGACCCACTCTTTGTTAAAATATTCGATGTTCTCATTTTAACCATAGACAATGTCACTATTGTCACCCAACCATAGGCACACATCTGTTGTTTTTCTTCATATAATATATAATCGATATATTATTACAATGATGAGTGTTCCATATATAGGGAACATATGGTGACCATCCATGAAAGGATGCGTCCATTGAATAATCAATAACTATTTATTATTATCATTTACTTATTATATATGATATTTAATAATCAATAATTATATTATTAATTATTATTCTAAGAGAATGTTTTCTTGATGTTGTCCAAACATCAACACTCCCTCTCAATGAGGGAGACATTCTCCATCATTCCAAACTTGTCTTTTAAGTATACAAACTTCACCCTAGACTCATGACACTTGTCTGTTAGTCTTGGGAGATGTCTCTCTCCCTCCTGAATTGAGGAGAAACTCCTTCTGTGACTCTCTCTCTGAGCCAATTAACTCTCTCTAAGATCATACTCACTCTGGGTCTGCATGTAATAGCATATAACATCTTGAGTCTTTATCATTCCTGTCAAATCACCATGACTAGGAAAAATACCACACCAGGATCTTCCACCACAGGTACACACCTATGAGTGAATGTCAGCCTGATGCTAACTGACATGTGGAAATCACTTCAAGCACCTCGATTCAATATTATTCCTTTTCATGATCAAGGAAGTACTACATCTGGGCCCATTTACCACAAGTGCACCTTTATGATAAATGTATCCTACTCCCTTGGTCTGCATCCCAATCCAGGAGAAGTTTCGCCCAATGATGAAACATCACCACTCCCTCTTAGCTAGGGAGGTATCTTTCCATAGTAGTACACAACTATTGTCCAGAGACACACTGTCTCTGCCAATGGTACACAACCACCATAGTAGAAAAAGGTTTGTCACACATAGCACTACCATGTGGACTTCTAGAGGATACTCCCTCTAGGAACACTTAGGGTCAAATCCTCATAGTCTGTGACGTCAAGGGTAAACTCCCTTGACATGTGCTCATGTTCTCTCCACATAGAATGTTGGGATATAAGCCCAAATGAACTTATCCATTCTCAAATAAGTGTCCCACTTATCCCTTCTCGAATAAGTGTTCTCACATATCAACTCAACTCAATTCACAAAGGAGTATGATCTTGAGAATGTTTTTCACACACGACACTCCCATGTGGACTTCTAGAGGCTACACCCTCTAGAAATACTAGGTTCAAGTCCCATAGTGTATGACGTCAAGGGTCAACTCCCTTGACATGTCCTCATGTGCTCTCCACATGGGACGTGTCCTCATTTTCTCTCCACAAGGAACGTTGGGATATAAGCCTAAACACACTTATCCCTTCTCAGATAAGTTCCCCACTTATCCCTTCTCAGATATGTGTCATCACATATCAAATCAACTCAGTCACATATGAGTACAATCTGGAGAATGTCTTAGGAAGTTGGAAACATCAACACTCCCTCTCAATGAGGGAGGCATTCTCTGGCACGCCAAGTTTGTCAAAAAAGTACTTGAACTTCATCTTGGTTTGGTAAGAACATTGACAACCAACTCATCTGTAGGAAGGTACTACACCAATACTTCCTTCCTCTGCACCATGTCTAGAATTTAATGGTACTTGATCTCAATGTGGTTCGATTTCTCATGAAACACTGAATTATCTGAGATCTTCACACAACTTTGTTTACCATAATGAATAATGGTGGAATTTGGCACATGTTCGGATAAATTTGCAAGGATATTGCGAAGCCACACTGCTTCATGGAATGTCATACTTAATGCGATGTACTCTCCTTCTGTTGTGCTTAAAGCCACAAAATTTCATTTCCTGCTGCACTAGGAAACTATGGAAGATCCCAAAGTGAAGCAACACCCGAAGGTGCTCTTTCTGTCCACTGCACTCCCTGCCCAATCAGAGTCAATATATTCCTACCATATCATATCAATATTGAAGGTATATCTCAGACCATGTCCAATTGTGCCTCGAAAGTATCTCAACACATTCTTCGCAACAATCTAGTGTGTCTATATCATTTGACTTATAAACTGGCTAAGTGCACTCACTGCATAACAAATATTTGGTATGGTGTTAACCAGATACATCAATTATCCAATCAGTTTTCTATACAGAGTCATATCAGTTTTGTCAGAATTAGAAGAAGACACACTTAGTTTCTTCATATTCGTCACCATTGGTGTAGCCACGAGTTTCAAGTTCAATATCCCAAACTTCTTCAATATCTCAACTGTGTACTTCCCTTTACTTAGGAAGATCTCAATAGTTCTCTGCCACACCTCTAGTCCTAATAAGTAGTGCATCATACCAAGGTACTTCATCTCAAACTTAGAGGCTAATGCATACTTGCATTCAACAATAAGGCTCTCTGTATTGGCGAGGAATAAATCATCAATGTAGAAGACAAAAATCAGGGACTCACCATTAACAGTCTTGTAGTACAGGATGGGATCGAAAACACTTTTGTTGAAACCTGAAAATCATCAGGTGTCCATCGATCCTTGCATACCAAGATCGAGGTGGTTGCTTGAGTCCATACAAGGCCATCTTCAACATGCACACATGAGACTCCTTCTCATGTATCACAAAACCATCTGGTTGCTTGATGTATACTTCTTCCTCAATCTCTCCATTGAGAAAGTTTGTCTTTACATCCATCTGATGTACTCTCTAACCCATGGATGTTGCAAGGGAAATAATCATCTGAATAGAAGTGTATCGAGCAACAGGAGAAAATGTATCCTCATAATCTATTCCCTCCACTTGAGAGAATCCTCTAGAAACAAATCTCATTTTGTGCCTCTCGATGCTCTCGTAAACTGTGTGTTTGATCTTGTATATCCATTTGGAAGTCACTGCAAACTTCCCCTTAGGTCTTAGAGTAATATCCCACACATCATTCTTCATTATGGATTGATACTCTATCATGACATCTCTCCATACTAGATGACTAGTTTCCTCCTCATAACAGGAAGGCTCAAAAGGAATTATGTGGCTCATAACTGTGGCATAACATGAATATATCTAAGGTCTCTTTCTCTCTCGAAAGGTACCGTGAGGAGCTACATATCTTTCTGCCTCCTGCAGAGTCTGATGAGCCCATGCAAGTATCTTCTGACCTACTACAATATATATGGAAACAATAATTGGAGCTATAGGATCAATGGGATCAATTGGCTCAATTGTATCCATTTGAAAGGGAATGTCATCTTGGACCTTATTTGACATATAAAGGTTTCCTCATGAAACCAATGTCTAATACATATCAAGGTTCCCTCATGGACTCAATGTCTCACAAGACATATCGAGCTTTCCTTGTGAAACCAATGTCTTGGTTCATTCATTTGACCATATGAGGCATGTTAGGATGAAGTCTACACCATCTTGCTCGTCTGTGTGATGAAGCCTGGCTGCTTCATCTACACCATGTCTGGGATGAAATCTCGTGAGAAGCCTCTGAAGCCTCACTGCTTCCATGAATTGCGTAATTGGCTACGATATATTCTACCTCTATAGTACTGAGTATTATATAAGTCTTCGTCCACGAATCCTGACTGATCTCAAGCTGAGGCAACACCCTTTGGTGCGATTTCTGTTAACTGCACTTTCTTCCTAGTCATAACTGTATATCTCCACAATGTTTCTTCATCTCCTGAGACATATCCAACTGTACCATACTGGTACACTTGATCTGCTACAACTTAGTCTTCTCAACTCACAAGATGGATTAGGGTGCTTACTACAAAGCACTATCTGGCTCTTTGCTTTGAGAGTAGGTCCTCCACTCTCTTTGCAACTACTCCCTCTGGGATTCTACAACTGCTCCCTTTGGGACTCTGTAACTGCTAAGCACTAAGAATGAGAGTAGATTCTCTACTATGTCAGCAACTACCCTCCTCTGGGACTTCTCTCTGTGGAACTGGCTCTTCCACTCTCTCCTGGAACACACTGATGTGGCCATTCTCCTTGATAATGAAATTATTTACGACATTTTTTATCATTCTTTTGACATTGAATTTCCCACATACACAAATATGAACCGACTTGTCTCACAGGTACTTAAAAAAACCTAAAAGTTCTGTTCAGTTATATGTGTCTTGAATGGTCAATGTTAACCTTATTTTATTTATGTTTTTCTTGCTCCTGCGCATTGAAAACTTGAATGATGGAGTGCAAAGACTCGACACATGGGTGATATCATAGTTTATCAAGGAAAAATGGTAAGTGAGCTTCTCTTGTGGACACTCTGGCCTTTGTTAGGCGATTGGAGGCACAACGTATGCCATCAAAGCGTAGGTAATAACAATTTCCATTACTGAAGTCTTGAACAATGGTCTTGCACACATTCCATAATCCTTCGTTTCAAAAGTGAAATGGCACAAGTCACACTTTCAAAGTTCAAAGAAGAAGTATAAATTTCTTAGGAGCACCATTTATCTGTCTATAATGAAATTGAGCGAGGACAAAGCCATGCAGTCAATTTGAGCTTTATCATTCAGATCACGAGCATCTACTTTGAGCCGCGCACAAGACAATCCATATTTATAATTTTGTACTGTTTTGGAACCTTCAAGCTTAGACTTGGATTTTCTCTCGATGGTGAAAATGATATTATTGAACTCCAACAACTGCACCAATAAAAATCAAAATTGCCTTGCTACGCATAAATATCTCAATGAACCATTTCGATTTTTTTAAAGATATGAACTATGGGATAATTCCTAGTTATTTCTTCAATGCACCTGTGGCCTTTCTAAGGACCAGGTAGGCGTCATGGATGAAATGTCACCAGAAAAACTCGTTCATGGATGAAATGTCACCATAAAAACAACGCCCAGATTCAACCGAGATTCAACTATAAGCCTTGCTGAACTCACTGTTCATACGTCTGAAGATAGCCTTGTTGAACTCACTGTCCATACATAGGAAGAAAACCTTGAGGAACTCACTGTATATACGTAGGAAGACAACAATGATGAGTGTTCCATATATAGGGAACATATGGTGACCATCCATGAAAGGATGCGTCTCTTGAATAATCAATAACTATTTATTATCATCATTTACTTATTATATATGATATTTAATAATCAATAATTATATCATTAATTATTATTCTAAGAGAATGTTTTCCTGATGTTTTCCAAACATCAACAACATCCACCCCCGAGCACCTTAACCTTTGCTAGATAAAATTAATCCGGAAAGACATGCAAGAACCAAAAGATAAACCCTAGCTACAATAGTGGCACGATATGGAACCATAAAACACCATCCAACTGCAACAACAACACAAGACAAGGAGAGCGCACCTTCTCTAATGGTAGCGCACAAGAGAGAGAGAGTCTCCACAACCACAAAACAAGAACAATACTCAACTGCAATAGGTGCAGTTTCACTTCCTCCCCAAATTTGCACCTTCAATAAATCCACCAATATACTCCAAGGTGTCACCAAGAATACCTCAAGAGATACTAGAAGGTATGGCACATATATTAGGCTATATAGCGCTAGAGAGAGAGACCAAGAATCACCCCAGAAGATGCACCTTCCTTTGTTGCAACTGCAACTCCAAATTTGCACTATACTTTACGACGAGAGTGAGTGAAGTGAGTGTGTACAAATGAGCTCAAGAACCTCCTATTTATAGTCCTTATTGTCACCTGTCTAGGACGAATTCTCTTTCTGGAGGGTAATACTTTAATATTATTTATTTTATTGAGCCAAATAGTATTCTAGGGTTCTCACACATCCGTTTAGGGTTTCTCTTGCTTCAAGAATATTCTATTCTAGTCAAAGGTTACATATGGAGGTTAATACCTCTCGCATCTACCATAATATCAACACTCCCTCCTAGCTAGGGATGCATTAACTGTAATGGTCTCAAACACATCCATCCATTTCACATGGTATGAGAAAGGTTCACATAGTCTTTCATACCATTATATAGGTAGCATCACCATAGCCACACATTCTATCTAGTGATCCCACAAATCAAGTCATGAGCATCATCATCACTATCAGTATCATATGGTAGAATCTCAACATCAAAATATATCATCGTTTGCATCATCTCTCGAGGCCATAATCCTTTTGTGTAATTAGGAATGATGCTAAATAAGTCATGTGATGGACTTAGCACACTCAACAAAGTGTCTCACATAAGTCACTCACTCAATAGAGTGATATAGGGACCATTCTTCCTATCCTGGTCACTACCTATGAAACATGAAGAGTGGCTATTCCAACACTTGATGAAAGCCATGGGATACAAGGACCATTCTTCCCACTCTGGTCACTACTGTGAACTTAGGAAGAATGTCTGTCCTAGACCATTTTCCCCCCTCTGGACACTACTATGAACTCAGGGATTTTTTTTTTCCTATACCAATCTCCCCACTCTTGTCACTACTGTCAGCTCAGGGAGACAAACCATTCTACCTGTCTAGGAAAATCCCTAGGAGAATAGTTTTCCTATACCATTCTACCTGTCCGGGAAATGCCCTAGGAGAATAGCTATCCATGGTACATCAACAATATGTTCTGCCTCGATCATTCTCCACCTGGATAATTTCTGTCCACTGGCACACTGACTATCCATGATGCCATATATCAACACTCCCTCCCAACCGAGGAAGTCATATCCTCCTTTTCAACCAAGGGAGGGTATCTCCATAAGTCCCAACTTGTCCCTCAAGTATGCAAACTTTATCTTGAATAAAGGTTTTGTCAAAATATCATCTATCTTCTCATCGTTGGAGATGTACTGGAGAATCACTTCTCCATTTTGGACTTTATCATGGATAAAATAGTACTTGATCTCAATGTGATTTGACCTTTCATGGAACACGGGGTTCTCTGAAATCTTCTCCCAACTCTGATTATCACAATATATCACAGTCGTATCCAACACTTTATCAAATAGTCCATAAATCAACTTATGGAGCCATATTAATTTCGTACAAGCATCAAAATATGCAATATACTCTGCTTCTGTAGTGTTGAGTGCAACATACTTCTGTTTCCTTCTAGCCCATGATATCATAGCAAAGCCCAAACTGAAACATATACCAGAAGTACTCTTTCTGTCATCTGCACTCCCTTCCCAATCTGAATCAATAAATCCATGCAGTTGTACATCACTGTTTGAGCTATATCTCAAAAAATAATTTAGCTCCCAAGAAGATATCTAAAATTGTGCTTTGCATATATCCAATGCTCATGTCTAGGTTCCACTTGGAACTGGATCAATGTGTTCACAACAAAGTGAATGTTCGAATGGGTATTAATTAAATATATCAATGATCCAATCAACTGTTAGTACATGGATGAGTCTACTGGATCAGAATAGATTTCTCTTAGCTTCTTCAGATCTGTCACCATGGGAGTTTCCATGGATTTGTAATCCATCATCCCAAACTTATGAAGGATATTTACATCATACTTCCCTTTCCCCAAGAATATTTCACCATGCTTATTCCATACTTGTAGTCCAAAATAATAATGCATGAGACCAAGATCCTTTATATCGAATTCAGAGGTTGGCTCCCTCTTACACTGAATAATGAGAGGCTATGCACCTGTTAGAAACAAATCATCAACATATAGTATTAGGATCATATGTTCATCATTCACAACCTTGTAATAAAGGTTTGGATCAACATAACTCTTGGAGAAACCAAGTCTCGTCAAGTAACTATCAATTCATGCATACCAAGCTCTTAGAGATTTATTGAGTGCATACAAGGCCTTCTTTAATATGCATACATGGGTTTCTCTCATGTGTACTTGAAAACCTTGATGTTTCTCTATGTATACTTCTTCTTCAATTACTCCATTGATAAAAGAGGTATTTACATCCATCTGATGTAAAATCCAACCCATGGATGCTTCAAGAGATATGATGGCTCTAATAGAGGTGTATCTGAAAACTGGAGAAAACATCTCATCATAATCTTCTCCCTCCTTCTAGGAGAACCCTCTAGACACGAATCTTGCCTTGTATTTATCGATTCTCCCATATATTGCATGCTTTATATTGTAAACCCATTTTGAAGTGACCACAAACTTTCCTTTAGGTCTAGGCACAATTTCCCATACATTATTTTTCATGATGGATTGATATTCTTCCATCATAGCTTCCTTCCATTCTTTCTTCTTGACTACATATTGTTAGAAAAGCATGATCGTGGAGTAATAATAAAAAAATGAGTAAATAAAACATAGAAGATACAAAATACAATAGAGAGATAGATATGCATGGTTCACCCAGTGTGGGCTACGTCCACTAGAGAAATTTTCAGGTCCTTCCTTTTATTATCCAACAAATGAAGAGATACAACCTACATCACACATGCCGTAACTTCCTCTTCTTTCTCTCATAGTCTCCTAACTCAGAATCAATATTCACAAAAAAAATGATACATCGTTGCAACACATTTCCCTCATAAAAGAGGTTCTTTCTAGGGAAAAAAACCCTAACATAACTTCTACCGTCAGATCTGCGGCCTTATAATGAACGGTCTAGATTTACTATGAAATTACAATATACATTTACAAGGCAATTTTTCCTTCGGGGGATTTTCCCCTGAACCCCTCCCGGGGCTCGCTTTTCCCCAGACCCCCCAGTTGGGAGGAACGCCCCTCGGACCCTGCAAGGGGGAAATCCCCCTTGCAACTCCCCCACGTGGAGGGGTGTACAGTCTTCTAGGGTGTAAAGTCTTCATGGGGTATAAACATGGCTAAAAAAAAAGACCTCTAAATAAGGAAGATAATCAGGCTCCACAACCAACAATATCCCACTTGGAGATTGATCTCAACAAATCCACCACTGCTGTATCTGTTGGAATATGATCCTTCTTGGACCTGAATTTTTTTTCATCTTCACCTTCATGCTTGAAGACCAACTACAACTGAGCAGGAATTTAGTTTCTCCTTGGTTACTCCCTTTGTTAACATGTTTCCAGGATTCTGGCTATTGTGTATCTTTTCCAACTTCAAATGTCCATCTTCCAAGACAGATTGTATGAAATGGTACTTGAGTTGTATATGCTTAGTCTTCAAATAAAAGGCTGATTTCTTTGCAAGATGAATGCCACTCTTACTGCCATAGTACAACCTGCTATTCTCCTGCTTCTTTCCCAATTCCTCCATAAACCTCTGTAACCAAATCATTTCTTTACTAGCCTCTATAACAGAAACATACTCTGCTTTTGTTGTTGAAAGTGCAACAAAATTTTTCAGTTTCGAAATCTAACTTACTGTTGTTCCACCTATAGTAAAAACATACCTTGTGGTGATCCTCCTGTGATCTTTATCACCTGCCATATATGAATCAACATATCCTTGTAGAACAATGTATAAACCTACAAAACATAATGCATGAGTAGCAGTACCTCTCAAATACATGAGAATCCACTTTACTGCCTCCCAATGTTCTTTACATGGATTGTTCATATACCTTCTCACAACTCCCACTGCACGTGCAATATATGGTCTTGTGCAAACCATCGCATACATCAAGATGCCAACTGCTGATGAATAAGGGACCCTGGACATGTATTATATCTCCTCCTGTGTCTTGGGACACATTTATTTAGTTAATTTGAAATGGCTAGCCAAAGGTGTACTAACTGGTTTTGCATTTTGCATTCTAAACCTCTCCAACACCTTCTCTATGTACTCAGCTTGAGACAATGTCAATTTGTGATTTTTCCCGTCTCTTGTTATTCTCATACCAAGGATTTTCTTTGCGGCACCCAAATCCTTCATCGCAAATGAATTAGCTAATTTATTCTTGAGAACATTTATATCATGCATATTAGAGCCTGCAACAAGCATGCCATCTACATACAATAGAAACATAATATAGCTTCCATTTTCTATCTTTTAAAAAAAAACACAGTGATTAGAATGAAATCTACTATAACCTTATTTGTTCATAAACCTGTCAAACTTCAAATACCAATGCCTTGGAGATTTATTTAGGACATACAAGCTCTTCTTCAACCTACATACCAATTTTTTCTTCCCTTTGACCTCATACCCCTGTGGCTGCGGCATATAAATATATTCCTCCAAATCCCCATGGAGAAAATATGTTTTTACATCTAACTGTTCAAGATGTAAATATTCTACTACCACCAGACTTAAAATATTTATAACTGAAGTCATTTTAACAACAATAAAAATATTTCATCAAAATATATACCTTTATTTTGTGTAAACCCCTTTACAACAAGTCTAGCCTTGTACTGCTTTTTGCCTCCATATTCTTCCTTCAACTTGTAAAACCATTTATTTTGTAATGATATTTTTCCAGCAGGAAACTGAACCAAATCCCATGTTTGGTTATTTACCAGGGAATCCATTTCCTCTTTAATTCCTTGCTCCCACTTCTTTTTAGTGTCTACTTTCATTGCTTCTTCATAATATTTTGGTTCACCAGAATCAATCAAAAATAAATAATACAATGAAGGAGAGTGTCGTTCAGGGGGTCTACTTAAACTGGTAGATATTATAACAACACTTGCATGAGTTTGAGGTACATGTTGCTCCTGTTTTTGTACATTTTGATTTTCTGGTACCTTTGGAATTTCTTTTTCAGTGATCTCATCAAGCACTATGTATTATGGTTTTTCTTTTTCCTGTTTCTTTCCCTGCAACTGATCTTTGTACACGACCTTCTCATTGAATATGACATCTCTACTCCTAATAATTTTATGATTTTCATAATCCCATAAGCGATGACCAAAATCACTAACACCGTATCTAATACAGGTACACTTCTTGGATTTTGCCTCAAGATTTGTTCTATTTTCTTTATCAATATGGACAAATTCTTCACAACCGAAAGTATTTAAAAAAGAATAGTTTACCTTTTTACCTGTCCATGCCTCCTTTGGAATTCTACCATCCAAAGAGCTTGAAGGTCCTCTGTTTATTAAGTAAAAAACAATATCTACAACATCTTCCCATAACTGTAAGGGCAAACCAACATTCATTCTCATACTCCTTACATGCTCCATGATTGTCCTGTTCATCCTTTTTGACACACCATTTTCTTTTGGTGTTCTTGGAATTGTCTTCTCTCTATGAATCCCATGGTATGAACAGTAATCATCAAACTCCTTGCTGCAATATTCACCTCCATTGTCTCATATGAGACACTTCAACCTTTTTCCTGTCTCATTCTCAACCAAATCTTTCCATTTCTTAAAAGTATCAAAAACATCATATTTTTGTCGAATGCAATAAAACCAAGTTTTTCTAGTTGCATCATCAATAAAAGTAACATAATAATGAGATCCACCAAGAGATGATACCCGAGCTGGTCCCCATGCATTTGTATGCACAAGATCTAACCTTTCACTCTTCTTTTATTTTTTGACTCTGATAAATCTGACTCTCTTCTGTTTTCCATAAACAAAATTCTCACATAAATCCAAATCAATTTTCTTAAAATATGACAACAAATTTATTTTGTGAAGTATCTGCATCCCCTTCTCACTCATGTGTCCAATCCTATGATTCCACAGTGTTGTATCCACTCATATAGAAGATAAAGATATAGAAGAGTAAGTATTACCAGTACATAAATACAATGTACCTACCTTCTCTCCTTTTTCTATCACCAATGATCCTGACCTTCCACACCTTATCTGTAAATATGGATATACAACCTTCACTTGACAACTTCTTTGTTGAAATTATATTTCTCGTTAGATCTGGAACATGTCTTAGCTCTTTCGACAACCATTGGTTTCCATTCCTTTTCTTTCTTTTTACCTTTCCCATTCCAACAATTTTTCATGGTGCATCATCACCCAAATGTTTTTGTCCAAAATCACCTTGAACATAATCTAGAAAATGTTTCTGATGGGGTGTGGCATGAAATGAAGCCCCTGAATCTACTACCTAAGACTCAAAATTATTACCTACAGAAAGAATCAAAGGATCTTGTAACACATCACCTATTACATTTGCTTCTGATTTTTCTCCTGTTATCCATCTCTTTGTTTCTTTGGAGCTTTGCAGTCTTTCTTCAGATGTCCTTTCTCCCCACAATTCCAACACTCTATCTTTCCAAGTATGGATTTGGATTTTACCTTCCTATAATTCCCGCGGTTCACTGAGACGTTTCTTCTATCCTTTTGTCTTCCCTTGTTCTCCATGTTTAACACATTACCTGATGTCTCACCTATGCTTTTCCATCGCATTTCCTCGCTAAGGATAACACCAACAACATCATCAAATTTTAGAGTGTTTGAACTATATGCAGAGTTACTTACATCCATGACCAAGACATTCCATATTTCTGGAAATGAATACAAGATTAGAAGAGCCCTAACCTCATCATCAAAGTCCACTTTTACAGAACTTAGTTTATTAGTAACCGTATTAAATTCATTTAAATGATATGAAACAAACCCACCTTTTGACATCTTCATATTAAATAATCTCTTAATTAGAAATACTTTATTGGACACTGAGGGTTTTTCGTACAATTTATCTAATGCATCCATCAATTCCTTTGTTGTCTTTTCTTTCAAAATATTGAAAGCCACTGACGCTACCAGGATCAACTGTATCGTTCCTAGTGCCTTTATGTCAAGAACCTCCCATTATTCTTCCTTCATGGCCGTCAACTTCTTTACATTCCAACTAATGGTAGGAATAGATCCTTATGATATAAATAATATTCCAACTGCATCATAATTGGTAGTTTTGGCCATTAAATTTATCGACCCTAAACTTTCCATCTTCCACCATTGCTCCCACTCGAAACATGAACCCTATTTTCCTATGAGTTACCTTTCTCTCTAATACTAGTTGTTAGAAAAACAGGATCCCAGAGAAATAAAATAAAAACAAATGCAGAAATAAAACACATAAGATACACGATACAATAGAGACACATATATACATGGTTCACCCAGTGTGGGATATGCCCACCAGAGAAATTTCCAGGTCCTTCCTTTTATTATCTAGCAAATGAAGGGATACAACTTATAACACACACAATGTAACTTCCTCTTCTTTTTCTCATAGTCTCCTCACTCAGAATAAAATATTAAAAAAAACAATGATACATATCCGCAATACATTTCCATCATAAAAGAAGGTTGCCTTCTAGGTAAAAAAACCCTGACATAACTTCTACTGTCAGATTTGCGACCTTATAATGAACGGTCCAGATTTACTATGAAATTAAAATATACATTTACAAGGAAATTTTTTCTTTGGGGGCTCGCTTTCCCTCAGACCCCCCAATCGGAGGATTGCCTCCCCGAACCCCATAGGGGGGGAAATCCACCCTACAACTCCCTCGTGTGGAGGGGTGTATAGTTTTCCATGGTGTAAAGTCTTCATGGGGTATAAACACAGTTGAAAAACAAAGACCTCTGAATCATGAATATAATCAGGCTCCACAACCAACACTTCTTCAAAGGTGGAAGGTTCTGCATTCACAAGACCTTTCATGAGTACTGCATAACTAGAGAATATTTTTGGCATCTTTATTTCCCTGAATGTTCCACTGGGAGATTTATGTCTTTCTACTTCTTGTAGGGTGGATTCGAGCCATGCTGGTTGTTTTCTGGTCTCGGGTACAATAACTGGTTCCACAGGTTCGAGTGGTTGTTCTGGTTCTTCATTGGTATGTTATGGAGAACATGTAGTTTCTTCCTTCGGACATTCATGTTCTTCTTCATCATTGGAATCATTGGAATCTTCTATAGATTTATTTCAGGAAATATTTTCATCAAAAGTTACATCTCTGCTGAGTTAACCCTTCTATTGACCTGAAACATAGATTCTGTAAGATTTTGATGACTCACTATATCCAACGAATATGCCCTTCTTTCATGAAGGTTCCAACTTCTTTTTTTGTCCTTGGGAACATGACTATAGAAAGGACAATCAAATATCATCAAGTGTTCAACACTTGGCTTCTTTCCGGAGAAGGCTTCTTCTGGAGTCACGTTCTTCAATATACGATGAGGACTTCTATTCTGCACATATACGACTGCCATACTTGATTCTCCCCATAGAAACATGGATAGATTCTGGTCATTCATCATTGCCTTAACATATTCTTCAATGGATCGATTCTTTCTTTTTGCTACACCATTCTGCTGAGGATTGTAGGGACTAGTGAGCTCCCTCTTAATCCCGACCTCTCTGCAAAATGTCTTCAAGTCATCTGAGGTGTACTCTCCTTCATTATCGAACCTCAAGATCTTTATCTTCCACTTAGTGAGGAGATTTACATTGGTCCACACACATATGAGTGAAAAATGTCCAAAAATCCTTTTTCTTTACATGCTTCCTTTAGAATTGGTACTTGGTGAGATCACCTGCCTCACCACTTGATGGAGTTATCTGCTCCATGTTTGCAAATATCACTGTAGCCTCTTCCCAGAGATATCACTTGTGACCTACCCAGAACAAGAACAACAAGAGAAAAAGTATTTCCAATAGAATTTTCATAAGAACATATCTATGGTTACAAGGATGGTAGTCATCATAGATTTACCAAGGTGACCTGTGCGAGAGAAAAACAAGAAATATCTCCTAGAGGATATCATAGTTCATTTTGAAAACAAGTGCAATAAGCATCTATATCAATAGTACTTACATGCAACCAAGTATACGTAGTAGTAATAAAACCTTTCAAATATTGTTGTCACAACAATAGTGTTTACTTGTACTGTAGCAACTATCAAACTTGATATGTGAAAATTGAAACTTAACAATTTGATCAATCAAACCTAGAACCTAGAGCCTCAGTTGCTAGGGAGGGTGCGCTTGTTCCTACGAATGTATTGAATCCAAGATCACTGCTTGGAAACAGTCTCTTGTACATTCCCTCCAAACACACCCATGCTTTGCTGGATGATATAACTTGAAAAGCATATACAAGTGCATATCTTTGAGATTTGTAGCATCGTTCAACTTGTCTTTTAATATGAAACTAGACACCATATTGACAATAAGAGGTTAGAAACTAAATTAAAAAAAAAGGTTCAATTATTAGAACAAGTTGGAAACTCTGAAATTTCAACTTTGACCAAAAAATCAATTTTGACCAAAAGTCAACCTTTGTAGTTGACCAATCAACCTTTGACTTTGACTTTGACCAACAGATTCAACCTTGACATTTTTGCTAGATGAGAGCACCAGAGGGTGTGCTAGGCTAGGGTGTACTAGAATACCCAAAAATTAGGTCCAACGCTTTATTGGAAGTGCCCAAGAATTTAGGTTAGGGTTTGTTGTCACTGCAAGCTCATAAACCCTAGTTGCAACTGCAACTGGTGCTATACGAGATTGACAAAGAACTTTTGATAATCCTTCTAGTCCTTAGACTATTCTGAAGGTAGTGTGGGCCCATAACCTGTTAAAATATTCGATATGATCAATTTAACCATATACAATATCACTATTGTCACCCAACCATAGGCACACAACCACCCCAGAGCACCTTAACCTTTTCTATATGGAATGATTCCGGAAAGACACACTAGAACCAAGAGATAAAACCTAGCTGCAACAGTAGTATGAGATGGAACTAGAAAACACCATCCAACTGCAGCTACAACACAAGACAAGGAGAGCACACTCTATCCAAGGGTAGCACACAAGAGAGAGAGTCTCCAAAGCCACAGAAAAAGAACAATACACAACTGTAGGAGTTGCAGTTTCACTTCTTACCCAAATTTACACCTTCAATAAATCCACCAATATACTCTAAGATGTCACCAGGAATACCACCAAAAGATACTAGAATGTAGGGCACATATCTTAGGCTAGATAGCACTAGAGAGAGAGACCAATAATCACCCCAGAACATGCACCTTCCTTTCTTGCAACTGCAACTCCAAAATTACGCTATAATTTACTAAGAGATTGAATGAAGCGAGTGTGTACAAATGAGCTCAAGCACCTCCTATTTATAGTCCTTCTTGTCACATGTCTAGGTCAACTTCTCTTTCTAGAGGGAAATACTTTAATATTATTTATTTTATTGATCCAACTAGTCTTCTAGGGTTATCACACATCTATTTAGGGTTTCTCTTTCTTTTTGAATATTCTATTCTAGTCAAAGGTTACATATGGAGGTTAATCTCCCGAAACTACCATAATATCAACACCCTTGAATGACGATATTCCAAATGATCATTTGTTGGTCATATACATTGATGATCCTTGGTATGGAAGTTACATCCTCACTTAGTTGTGAACCCAAAATTTTGTTCCCCATTTGACCCATGATGATCGACAACATATTCACCATTAGGCCCCTTGTTATCGCCTCATTGGAGGTGATTTCTATCATCAGGGAGTTGTTATCATATTGCCTTGTTGTCTCACCCATGTAGAGGTAGAGCAAGTCCTAAATGATTTCCATAGAATTTCTTGTGATGGTCACCTTTCGGGGATGTTTATTTCCCAAAACATCATGCGTGCAAGTTCTTTTTGGCCTACTCTATTCACATACTATATACATGAAGTTAAGCATTGTACTAAATGCCAAAATTCCCCCCCCCCAAGGATCAGATCCCACTATCCCCACTACACCCTGTTATCACCACAGGTCCATTTTGAAAACAAACTATTGAATTTATGGAGTGTAACCCACCTTATTTAGGTGGTCATAAGTACATTATTGTGGCCATCGACTATTTCACTAAATGGGTTGAAGCCATGCCAACATTAAAAAATACTAGGACTACTACAACCTGTTTCTTCTTTAACCATGTGATTGATCGATTCAATGTCTCAAATCATTTGGTTTTTTACCATAGTTGACACTTTGAGGCTCAAATATGGGATAAACTAGTATTAATGTTGGGTTTTGAACACCGATACTTCTCCTCATACTATCCATAGAGGAATGGCCAAGTTGAGGCTATTAATAAAATCCTCAAAACCAAACTCTAGTGGATGGGTGATAAGAACAAAACCAAATGGAATCACATTCTCTTCCAATACTGACATGCTTATAGGACATATGGTAAAACTTCCACTGGGTTTACACCATTTTATCTCATCCATGGCGAGGAGGATTTTTTTTTGATTGAATAACAAATCCCCTCCCTCCATTTAGCCATATAACTTATCTTTGATACCACTCCCTTACAACATAGACTATTGATGTTGGAGCACACTAATGAAGACTGACATGTTGTGTTGCAAACCATCAAAGTGACTAAAAAATACACTAAGTCCCAATATGACTGGAAGGTCCATCCTTGTGTCTTTCATGAAGGTGATCTAGTCCTGGTATATGACTAAGCCCATGACATATTGGGTTGAGGAGAGTTTGAACCATTATGGAAGGGCCCTTACATCATCAAACAATGTTTGGGTAAGGGGGCATATATTCTTGAGGGTCCTGAAGGGGAGCTAACATGCTCTACCTAAAGAAATTTAACCCTTGATTGTTTCCCTAGAGTGTTTCTACATTGTGTACATATATTATTTAGCATTTTTCATCCCTTTTGTAAAGTGTTTATCTCATCAGTTGTCCTCTTGTATATTTGACTTGGACCCTTTGTCTTGTTTCTACATTGGTTATGCCTATGGTGTGAGTTGTTATTCGAGGAATCGTGCCTCACTAGCTTGGGTCCTCCTTACCCCCATGCATACATTTGTCCACTCTAGTGGCATTTGCATTGGATTTTCCACCAATAACCAAGTTGAATATGATGTTGTGATTGGTTTGTTAGTTGATTCCCTTGACCATTGCATCCATCACCTTCATGTTTGTCTTGAATCCCAACTTCTCATCATGCAACTTAACAATGTTTATCATGTGCATAACTGTATCATTTTTATAAAGTGTCTGTGAATTAATCTTCTGGTACATTTTTTTGAATCAATTTCATTTAGCCATGTTCCCATAAGACAAAATAACTTTGTAGATACCATTGCAAATAATATTCTAGATTGGCATTTAGCGCATGCATACATAAGAAGATAACATTTTGCATTCATTTCTAATATAGTATGCATAAACATATCTAAATACTTCATTGTTGATCCACATTTGCATTTGCATATAAAAAATTACATCCATAGTGCGTATGTGTGTGTGTATTCATTATGCATACAAAATCAAAACATCATAATTTTTTGCATTTGTTTAGAGTACACTACTCTAATTACATCAAGCATGCCATCCAACATTCCCATAGCATGCTAAATACACCAAATCTTGGAGGCATGAAAGCCACCCATGCTACCCATCCTCATCAGAAGAAGGATTTCATGATAGTGGCACCATGTCGCCCATAGAGATATTCATTACCACATGAACAATTATCCATGCCCTACATAAAAGTGGGTTCCATTCAGATGGTGCCCTAGTGAAATATGTAGGATATATTTCATTGAGCTCATGCCAAAGCCACTCATATAATCCAATAAATAGGTTATAAAAAATGTCTCAATGATCGTCTAGTAGCCCATCCCTCTAGTCTCTATCCCTAGGCATTGATGGTCCTAGATGGACATACCCACCTCTCCCCATCTGAGTATTCTATCTTGTTGGCCTCACTGACGTAATATTTGCAATTTCATAAAGGATATCATTAGTACCATATATTGAAACATTCTACTCTATACAATTAAAAAACACAAATAACTTGATGTTACTATACTTACCATATTCTCCCCATGCTTTACTAGTTGGCAGTGATAGCTCAAGGTCTGTCTGGTAGTTCATCCTTGGATAAGGATAATCCTTGATGTATATTGGGAGATGGTACTAGTGTGAAAATAAATTCATTCATAACACATTTTTGACCCCTGCCTGCACCTCCCCCTTTCCTTAGTAGTTTCCCCCACTACCACATCCAAGGATTTTGTGGGCCCCCATTATGAATACAAACATGAGGTCAGAGAGTGGGTATTCTCTAAAAAATAAAGGAACAAAGGATTGTCTCAAATGCATAGTTACCTCCTGAATCCCATAAAAAAGAGTTCAGTTGGTAATTAAATGTTGTCGACATCATATAGGCCCACCCAATGTAGGTCCCAACTAATACCCGCTCTGTCAATAACATCTTCTCTCCAAATACTTTGTGTAGAGAATGGCTACCCAAAATGTGGATCATTGTTATAACCAAAGCTTGCATCTCAAATTGCTCCAAGTCCATAAGTTGGATAGTTGAATCCTAGACCCTAGCACCATATATGTAGTGGGTCTCAATAAACTTCTCCAACTACCTCCCATGAGGCAATATCGACTGAGTATCATTCACTAGTCCAAATGAAGGGAGTCATATCAGAAAATAAATGTCCTGTAAAGTGATCTCAATCTATTGAGCCTGCACCACAAAGGCCTTATCCTCTTCATCCTAGTAGTGCAATATACATAAGAGGATATCCTCCCTTGGTCTCATCAAAGGGTTCCCAACATATTTGAGAAGCACAAACCTAGCTAACACTACTCTCACTGCTTAGTTCTCCCAGACTTGTGCACATATATATTCAAACTCTCTCTCTCTCTCTCTCTCTCTCTCTCTCTCGATCACTTTTAAATTGGCCATACATGCACAAATCCATAGTTGTTTAGGTCTTTTCATCATATTTATCAAAATTTGGGTCCCTACCACTGTTCTCCCTTCAAAATAGGCCTCCCTAGAAATTTTGGGGCAAAAAGGTAATTTTTGTCCACAATAAGGAGAACACCTTGTAGCGGAGGTTTTTACAGAACCTCCCCGAAAAAATTATCCCTTATTTGTTTATAATGGAGGTGGGTGGTGTAACGTACCCTGTCTCCCACTAGGTCCCATTACCACCTTACACATGCTTTGACACCCCTCTCTCACGTACCCAAAATACTACTGGGCCATGCTACTCTAAAATTTCACTATGCAGTAACACATAAGTCCCTGTAATATCCCTTGAGGTAATGCGCTTATCCAAAACTTGTGTCGCACCACACAACTTATACCAATGAAAGAAACAATTTCCTTTAATACAACCTTATGCAGCGAAATTAAATCAAACAATTGTGCACACCAACATACTGACCACACAGTACACCCATGAGCACAACCACCTGGGAGGCATGCACCACTTCTTTTACTACTGTGGACAAGGTATAAATGATTAACCACGCACACACAAGTTCTAGCCTCTTGATACACCCAATCTACAATCCTGTGCACCTGACTACACAATCCTTTTATTGCAATACACATAACCAATATTACCATATTGTCTTAGCAGGAAAGGATATCATCCTATGACATACTCATGCACCACTAAAATACAAGATATAAGCACCATACATACAGGTGCAAGAAACATTAAACAAATAACAAAAAATACTTATATGCAACAACATACAAGATTTAACCCATGTCAAACATAGACAAATATGCACACAATAAACAATACAAGCACATAAATAACACTTTTATTTTATAAAAATCACCAACTACGACCTTGAATCAGACGTTCCTTCTAGCCATAATTTTTTTTCTCATAATATTTCAGCAAAAGGTCACCCCCGAGCTAGGGCACAACTCCACCCAGGAAAAAAGGGTTCCTAACAACAAGCTATGTCTTGAAACTAAACAAAATTGCCCAGTCCTAAGTGCCCATTGTTGCAACTAGCCCACACTCCTTTAGTCCCCATGCATATGTCACACCCAAGGAAGTGTGCCCCTTCTTTTCTCACCAATCCCTTGACTTCCCCACTTCCCTTCCCAAGGTTAGAAGCAACAAGACAGGAAAGAAGTTTCCAATCCTTGCGACTAATGCCTAACCCACTAGGTAACAATTCACAACAAACCTCTCACCTAGAGAGTATGATCATGGGTCTTGAAACCACTCCACAACAATCGATCCCTCACCCAGAGAGATTGCTCATGACATGCCAACCCGACTCTTTGATAGTGAAACTCTGGTTACAATCCCACAATACCTTACATACTTCTCGGTGCATATAAGGTAATAATCAAATTTTCTAGACAGTCTGACCCCCTTCCACTCACGAGAGCTTTCATTAAGAATAATAAAACCATCCTCCCCCAAAATACACTAAGGCCAACAATATATATTGCATGCCTTCCACTTGACATTTGTCACCTCCAAAATAAGATTTAAGCCACTTGTGACCCATTCCCTACCCTTGGGAACTTAGGATAAAAACATATCCTCATAACACTTTTCCAGAAACATTATTAAAATATTCACCAAGACTTACAACTCAACGCCCCCCTTTTCCGTTTTCTCGTGGAGTAGGCCCCCCATTTATTTTCCTCCTGAGTCAATCAACACGTAGCAATGTGATACTATATTAATATTCATGATTATAGTTACATGGATAGGTGCACTGGCCTATCTTCATCCATGATCACCATCCTCAAACCATAATCATTCATTCCCGTGCACTATCCAAGTACGCACGTCACCATGTAATATGCACACTTACCCAGGTGTGCTTAACACATAGACTATGCACACCTTGTCTTTGATAGAAATTCTCCGTGCACTTTCCTAGGTGTGAACAACAACAAAAATCAGGTGTTAATGAATCACCAACTTACACGTTCATTACATTTGCACTTGGTGTTGGTTGTTTCTCTCTTACTTCTTCTTGGGCTGACCCAGGTTCGAATCTCAACATGTTTCCAACAAAACCCTTAAAAACTATCGGCCCTCCTAGTACACCAAAAGGCAGCGCTGTGCACAAAGTGTACAACACAGTCTCACTTGAGATATATTTTATGGGGGACTGCAATACTCAGGTGTTTGCAGTCTAGGAATGAGTGGGGATATGTGACTGTGTTATTTCTTCCTTGTCCATTATCCTTGTTAATTATTCAATTAATTATATGATTTATTCATCTTTAAACCTATGCATGCAAGCTGATATAAATACTTGAACCATTCATTCACAAGATAAATACCAACATAAAGAAAATATTCATTAAAAATGACACATAACACAAGGTTTATCATGGTTCACCCCCTCCTGGGGCTATATCCACAAAGATCTGGCTTCTCTACTCTTTTATTTATTCTGTTGCAATATCTTGTGTTGCACGCATTACACCTTCAGTAATACAATCAAGATGAGGGTAAGAACCCTCTATGAGGTGGACTAGATCACACCAAGATCCTCAACCTGTGGCCTAACCCTTAAAAACTATCTTATTCGACTCTTCTATAAGACTTATTACAATCAACAACCCACCAAATCATACTAATCAACTCTCTCTGTTATGACACATTCACCTATCATCTCTTGACTGATCTCTCTCAGTTGATATCTCTATATCTATATCTTGACTGATATATATACCCCTTCTCCTAGACCTCCTAGGTCCTTATTTATACTACTTTTATGGCTTTTCCTTCTTTTTTATGCATGCTTCTTTCTTTCCACCTGTTGTGCACATTCCAAAATTAGGTATTCCTTTCCAAAAATAGATCTTTCCCCAAAACAGATCCTTCTCCAAAAATAGGCATGTACCCAAAATAAACTTCCTTCTCAAAATAGGCCTGCACCCAATAGGCCCCCAACAATGACATGTGGCTTGTCCTGAGCCACTCAGGTGGTGCATGCTCCCTATACTACCTTTTCCAAAATGTGGAACTTCTTTGCTAGTTCCTTTCTTTTTGTCCTCATCTGTACAACTTTGTCTATTAGCACGTTGACTGTCTGTGCTATTATCTCTTCTTGTAGTAATGTTGTGCCCTTTGAATGTATCTGTGCCATACTCGTCTTCTCTTCCTCCAACTATGTAATCATCTGTGTTTCTTGTTCCTGGAGGGGTTCTAATTGGATTTTACTTTCTTTCTTACTTTTCTGCATTGTCTTTAACTCTATATGTAGAGTCTTCATTTCTTGAGTTCCCTTCAAGTGCTCCACAATACTCATTGTTTTTGGCCGTTGCTTTAGCTCCTGTATGGCAGCGCTGATTTTCTCCTCTTGTTGGTCCCACTGTTGGACCTTTTGATATTCCTCTAAAACGGTCTAGATATACGCGGTTCTATCGAATAGCTCTACAACTTCCCTCACTTCTTTAGCCATCTCCACTATCCAGAGTGAGGATTGTTGTTCTCTCTGTTCTCAAAACTCCGAATTAGTCTTAGGATTAAGCTTTTCTTTGAGCTCCTCGATTTCCTGCCTATATACATCAATTGTTTGTGAAATAATTTTTATCTTCTCCTCTACACTCCTCTCTAGTGCTTGCACGTTGTTTTGGATGCGATTATATACCGTTGTTAGCCCATGCTCTAGCTTATCCACACTTTCTTTCTCCTCCTCTTTCTCTGAGGTCAGTTGGTCACATGTGATTTGTAACATTTCGACAACTCCCCTACCCACCTCCAAGTTAGTCGCATCCCCATGGTCTATGGATTGCACCTCTTGCATTATGCTATTTTGGAGTCCGTATAGTGCCTTGGTGGGTATTTTCACCATGACGACTTCAAATTTTTCAACTTCCCCCATGGGTTTCTGCGTAGTCTCATGATCCATTCTGATAATTTGGTGAGTGAATGTGAATGTCTCCCTAGATTTTACTACCAACTGTACTGTCTCCTCTCCTTATTTAGGCACAGGGGGTTGTTGTGTATTTTCCTGTCACTATGCTATGTCCTATGGTACTTCTTGACTCCGTACTTGTTGTAGAGTTTCATGAACTTCTATGAGCTTGGACATGATCTCTTCTCTTTGTGTCTCTACAATACTAACCATCTCTTCCCCCCTGTCTTGGACCTTTTCCATGATGAACTTAACATCATCCTCTGTTAGGGTGATGGATGGGTCTTCTGTGATATACTTTCTCTTTTTGCGTACCTCTTCTCCCTGTGCTATCTTCCCTTTCATCTGTGAGGGTTTCACCCCACTCATTGTAACCTGTACCCTTTCTTCTCCAGTCTGTGATGTATCCCCCTTACCAGTATCTAGCTCACTGTCTTTCCTTGTCACTTTTGTTGTCCTCCATGGTATTTTAGGAACTTTTCTTCTTTGTGACGGTTGGTTCCGCACTGGAGATTTTCTAGCGTTATCGAATGGACTGTGTGTTTTCCCTGAGGAACCTAATTCATCCTTTTCCTTGGGCTTGGTAGATTGTGTCACGACTGGCCTTGTTGCTAGTTTTTCTACTATCATCTTCCATTGCATTGGCCAATCTCTAATTATCCAGTCAATTTCTTCCTTGGTGACACAATATTGCATATCCAACCATGCCTACTTTGGATCCCTTGCGGCCTGGATCCACATGCGATGCCTGGATGCCTTGAACCTAGCTATTCCTTAATTTTTCTGGATTACCTCCATAGGAATGTGCCACCCATTGGCTATGCATTGTTGTATTTCTTCCAGCAACATTGCAAATACTGTGTTATTTTCTTGTTTTTTTTTATTGTCCTTGGCTTGCCAGAGAGATTCATATCTGGATATATAAAATTTTCCTTACCTATATAGGAAGCATGAAAAGTTTGTCTCCTTCCACCCTACCAAGGGTATAATAATGATGAGCCAAGGGTAATGGATCTCGATTCCATTATCCTGCACATCTCTACAATCCACCAAAAATTGGTTCAGCAGGTACGGTGCCCAACTGAACATCACTCCTTTGGTGCACTACGCGGCTACTGCTACGACTCCTGCTGGAGCTTATTATTTTTTGCATTTCCTCAGTAGATTCTAGGAAATAATCTTGCTGGAAAACCTCATCGCATTGTCATTAATTTCCTTGAGCATTATTCCCCTATTTCCCCTACTGGTGCCAATGCTTTGACCAACTCAACGATTTCCTTCTCGCACACCTTGTTATCCAAGTAATCCTCTGGCTATGGGCCGATTGTAGGTAATCTTGTTATCTTGGTGATCAATGCCACATCCAACTGTACTAGCCTATCCATCCAAAGAACACTTCCATGTACCGATCTAATAGCTATTTGACATAGATCTCAGTGTTTTTACGTGCTCGAAGTGAGGTATATCCAAGAGGTTCATTATGTCGGAGTTGTAGATCCCGGATATCCACTGCGCGGGCTCCATTATCGGTTTACCTAGGGTTCCAATTTACCCTATGTTTTCTAAGTAGGTCTCTTTGGCCAAATCTGGGAATTTGGTCGCATCACACACATCGTGGTCGGAGTACCTAAGTTTTGTTACTTTTCTGAGCATATCGTCCACAGTGACCACTTTGTCTGGGAGATATGGAAGTGTGATGTACGTGGTATCCTACGCCTTTCTTTTCTTCCCAACAACAGATGGGTCTGCCTCTATTGTTTGTGTCTCCTCTTCTTCCCTCTTAGAGTCCATCCAGTTGGTGATGTCCTTGAACAACACCTCTTCTCCATCGTGGCCCTGTCGTGGCCTATCATTTCATCAGGTTTAGCGGGCATTTCAGGATTAGGGTTATGGATACCATTTCGAGTCCTGAAACTATGCCCTACTTCCCCTTGCGGTGTTGTCGATGTTTTCTCTTCAACCCCTATCGGGTTGATCGACTCTGTGTTCGAAGTGGTGACATCTTCAATATTGAGCAAGTTCTTGGGCTATCTCATTCTTTCCTTGTGCCTTTGGTCTTGTCAAGTAACTAGTACATACTAGCCTGGAACACCGAACTTTGGTGGTGTCATATGTTATCCAATGCGCCCACTTGCTCACTTCTTCAAACAATTCTAGCTAGGGCATGCACTTTGTATCTTGATCTGTGCTAAAAAATCACTATGTGTTGAAATAACACGTGCTTTCCGCACTTTGTAGACCTAATGATAATTGTTTTTCACTTTTTGCGTGCATTTGCACCAAGTGGAATTTTTCCTGCATGTTGTCTTTTGATTTTGTCACAGTAATTGCTGCGCACGACTCTTTTTTTCCAATTTCCTGTTGTTTAGTCAACTTCTGCCTCTTTCTGTGTTTTTCTTCTTTTTCTATTTTTGTATTCCTTTTTTCTTCTTTTTCCCCTTTTTATCCTTTTTCTGTCGTAATATCTACTATAGTACACTATATACATGGCTTCTTATTGGTCTATAACTTTTAAGGGTTAGTAGGTTGACTGTCGCTGTAGAGTTTCAATCGACTACCATTGGTCATTCCTTTCAGTTCTGTTCCTCCCAAGTCCTTTAGTTGTACATATCTCCCATCTATGACAATATTTACTTCATATGGACCTAGCCAATGCATTCTAAACTTACCAGGGTGTTGCAAAAATTTGTTGTCATAGAGAAGAACTAAGTCTCCCTCCTTAAAGATATTATTTTTAATATATCTGTCATGCCAGTATTTGTCCCTTACTTTCTGTACTTCCTGGTGAAATCCTGCCATAATCATGTCCTCTTTCATTTCCATTAGTTGACTTAACCTCTCCTATACCGCGCCTCTTTCTGTCATGTTGGTAATTGCTGCTACGTACAGACTGGGTACCAAAAACTCTAATGGAACCACTGCTTCCTATCCATACACCAATATGAATGGTGTTTGTCCTATCAACTTCTTGTATGTGGTCCTATATTCCCATAGTACTGCTGGTATTTTCAAGTCCCAATCACCCCTCTTGACATTGCAGATCTTAGTCAAAGCATTTTCCAAAATCTTATTGAAAGCTTCTACTGTTCCATTTTCCTGAGGATGATATGGTGTACTCTTTTGGTGATAGACTTAAAAATCCTCATTCATAGCCTTGATGGTATTATTAATAAAATGAGTGCTTTGGTCAGTCCTCAGAATCCCGAGACATCCAAATCTGGTGATCACTTGCTCAAATATGAAATGTGTTGTTGTCTTTGCACTACAGTCCTTGACTAGTGTCGCTTCTACCGATATCGTTAAGTATTCATTCAAAATAATGATATATCTAGATCTTGACCTTTTTTCTGGTGGATTAATAGGTCCAACAATGTCTATTTCCCATTTGTCAAATACTTGCATAATTACTTGTGGTCTTAGGGGCATCTCATCCCTTCTATTGGGTTTGCCAACCCTCTAACAAACATCATAGTTTTGGCAATAATCCTTGGCATCCTTATGGACAATTGGCCACCATAATTTTGCATGCTATACCTTTTGCGCGATAGCTTTTCTTGCACAATGTCCTCCAACTATACCTTCATGAGCTTCTGCCAAAATTCTGGGTCATTCATGTTTCAATACACACTTTCTAAAAATTCTATATGCGCCCATATTGTATAAATGTACTGCAATGAATTGATAGTCTGCAGCTTTGACTACTAGGTTTTTCTTCTGCACAGTGCTAAAGTCCCGTGGCGCAACCCCCATACTTAAGTATTCAATAATATCAATGAATTATTCATCATCTACTTGTACTGAAAATAACTGTGCATTGGGGATGTTGTCTTCCAAGTTAGAAGGTTCTTCTCCATTAGTTACCCTTGACAGGTGATCGAGTCCTTCATTTAGCTTCCCTGGTTTGACTATCACTTCGAAATCAATTTCTTGAAATAATAATAGCCATCTACAAATCCTCCCCCCCAACACTGGCTTGTTGAATAGGGCAGAATGGTCTGTGAACATTTTAAAGTGTTTACCCAGTAAATAGTGCCTGAATGTTTGAAGTGAATATACCATGGTTAGGCCTTCTCTTTATGTGGTGTTGGAATTCTTCTCTCATTTTGACAACTTTCTTCTTGCAAAGGCTATAGGATGGTCTAAGTCCCCTTCTCTTGGCTGTGCCAAAATTTCTCCAAGTGTTATGGATGATGCATCTATGTGCACATGAAATGCCTTTTCCCAATCTGTAAGTATTAATATAGGCACTGCCACCATATTTTCCTCCAGAGTGTCCAATCCTTGTTGACAGTCCTCATTCCACTAAAATATGGTGTCCTTTAATATCGTTTCTATTGGTGTACTAATATTCGCATACCACTTTATAAATTTCCTGTAATATCCTTCATGTACCAATGTTTCTCTTAACTGGCGCACTGACTTTGGTGGTGGTAAATTCACAATGATTGCAATCTTAGCAGGGCCAACCATTAAACCTTCTTTTCACACTATATGTCCCAACAATATCCTAAAAGGTGTACCAAAAATTCATTTCTTGATGTTTAATGATATCTGAAATTGCCTGCATCTTTCCAACATTAGTATTAACACTTCTACATGGTCCTTTAAAAGACTATATACAGTCTAGTCATCCAGATATACTTCTAGAAATTGATGTATGAATTCCTTAAAAGAAACTATGACTACTCTCGAAAAATTGGTTGGTGCATTCTTCAGTTCAAAGGGCATGACTGTATACTGGTAGGATCCCCATTCTATAGAAAAAGTAGTCTTATACCTATCCTCTTGAGCTATTTTAATCTGATGGTAATATGAGAATCCATTTATGAATGAATATGCTTCTTGGCCTCCCACATTCTCTAAGACCTCATTTGTAAAAGGGGTAGGGAAAGGGTCATGTAAGAAATCATCATTAAGTTTCCTTAGATCTAGATAAATCTTTAGCCCCCCTTGCTTCTTTTCTTGGAATACCATGGGAATGATCAATTAAGATTCCTCCACTGGTTCTATAATGCCAACTTCCAACATTCGGTCAATCTCTACTTTCCATTTATGCTTATACACTGGATTCATTCTATAAGGTATTTTCCTGATAAGGTCTAGCCTCAGGTTTGAGGGGTATATTCATCTCACCTAGCTCCTCTACTATGCCTTTCATATTTGTAAAGGTTGTTGGGAACATGCCACTGTATTCGCATAGTAACTCTGCTATTCTTTCTATTGTTTGCTAATCCCAATAGTCTCCAATACTTGCCATTTTAGGATTGTCATTTGTCCCAATGTTGACTTTATTAACTTTGACTGGTGGAACAAATAATTTTGACTCTAGACATGGTCCTTATACATATCTTTCTCCCTTAATATATGTAATCTGAATGTTGCGTGGCTCATCTTCATTTGGTGCTTCCTCTTCAACATGATAGCATGAGAGTAACTCTTTGAATGTCTGTATGTTCTACTGCTGATATTCTATCATGATTTCCACCTCTGGTTCATAAAAAAATATCACTCTCTGTATCAACTTCAACACTGAATCAATGTTGGGGTTCTCGTGTTCAAATGATAAGGTTACTACAATTTTTTTCTATAATCCTTCCCATTCTATAGTGCCTCTACGCATCTCCTGGTCTATATACTAGTTCCCTGGGATTCCTTCCAAAGTCTGGATAAAGTGATGAGGCCATTCCTCTGGTGGTGTCATCCTCCATTGCGTCCTTCACTTCTCCAAGTGTTCCACTGTTATTCCTTTCCCATCATACCTATGCATTTGATTTCTCCCCTGTTCTCTGCCAAATCTAGTGCACAATAGTCGTTTACACTGATACCAGTCCTGAATTGTTTCTTTGTGCGCACTCCACCATCTTGCAGGTGTTTCCTTGAGTGCAATATCTAGGGTTAAGAGAGTCTATTTTTCTACCACTTCTTCTAAGTCATTTATTCATACCGATCTTATCTCTATACCAACCCATATTACTGCGTGATCTATTCTTGCACACCTCCTTGTGGAAACTTCATGTAATCACTGTTGCCAATTCTCCAAACATGTGTTTGAGTCGAAAGCGCATGATGTAATGATTCTCCAGTTGAGTAATCCATCTATAGTTGGGTTAACATAATCCTCTTCTCGTGCGATGGTTTTGTATAACTGGTTTATTTCTTCCAGATCCAAACAAGTGGCCTCTACAAACCTTTCTCCTTCTAAAGGATCCAATGGTGCAATGACTCTATATTTTCCTGATTCACAATTCATTTTTCTTGTCTTCAGGTTGATTATAGCATCGTTATCGAATTCCCAATCCAATCCAAGTAATGGTGGGTAAGGTGTTGTGCCATCCACTATCTCTATCACTTCAACATCTTCCATAGTGCGCACTTCATCCAAATCTACTGTCACACCTTTAAGCCTTCCAATAGGTAACACCCTGTGTTGATTTGTTAGTTTCAATATGACAGGTGAATAGCCTAGGGTGGGTTCCCCCATACAATTTCACGTCTTCTTAGGTAATACATTTAATTCATAGGCTAAATCCAGTATAATATCTCCCATGTTGAGATCCCCAATATTAGCATTTAGTCTGAATTCTCTGCTTGTCCTTCTTCTTATATGGAGATGATTGACTGTTTTATGCTCTAACTTCCCTTATACCTCTGTGTTACATATTTATAGAATATTTTTTAATACCTTAACATATGATGAGTCATTCAATAACTTAACAGAAGATTGCATAAAATTATTTATGGTACTTACTTGCTCTAGAGGTTGTTCTTTATTGGTATGTTCTATTGAGAATGACATCCCGTATATTGGTGGGTTATGAGTTTGCTGCATGACTGATGTAGACACAACATTCTACTCGAGAAACTCCTGTCTAGCCTCTTTAAATGTTTCCTTTTCTTCCCGTGCATCAAACTGCTTCTGTAGCTCAGTGTTCTTCTCAACCCATTGGTGTTGAGTTAGATCTTATGTTGTTGCATCCGTTCCTGTCTTGGTTCCTCCTCGAGTGACTATATTTATGTTTCTCCCATCATCCATGGATTCTATAGAGATCCATTGTACATTCTTTTTGTTCTAGTTCCTTTTTTCCTAGATCTTCCCCAAGAGTGTTGGGCAGTCTTTTGTGTCATGGTCTATTGTGCGACAGTACATACATGTTGCTGGTAGAAGTGGACAATCCCTTGCATAATGTCTAGATTTTGGAAGTTGTGGCACACTACTAGTCCTCTTCCTCTTCCATATCCTCCTCTTCCTCTTCCTCCACCTATGTATCCACTTTGATCTCCTCGTGGTGCGTTGTACTGGGGTACCTGGTTATACTACGCAAGGTTATACTGTGGTTGCACATTATTATGTCGTGGGTGCACATTGTTGTATGGTGGTGGTACCTAGTTGAAATGAGGTACAACTTGTCTTGTCATCATTTATTTTTGGACCCTATAAGTATATTAAGTTCTTTCTCTCATCAACTCCGTTGTTCAACAATCCTTGTCATCAGGACCCACTGATTTGCAAAAATTGCAATATAATCTTTTTGGTACTGTCTTATACTTCTGCATCATTGGAAAATGATATGGATCATGCCCATGGATATTAAAAATATCACACCATGGTCCTCCTATTGGAAATGGGTTTGGCACCCCTGTCACCATATACTGCACAAAAGTTGGACATTCGTTCTTATGGTGTCCTTTTGTCCTGCATAGGGTACACCAAATAAATTCTCTTTTCTATTTACCCTTATTTTGGTTAAGTTGAAATGTTATATTCTTCAAATCCTCTATTATTGGATTTGTCTGTTGATACTGGTTCTCTTCCAGTTGTAAGGCTTCCTAAAGAGCCTCTTACCGAGTTTGGAAATTTTGTTTTCTTAACAAGTATTTCAAGTGTGGTAATAGTGAGTTCACAAATAACTGCCTATGTTGCATGCCAGTAATTGCATATTTAAACTTACCTTTCAGTCTTTTGAACCTATTATCAATCTCCCAAAATAAATCACCCGGTTTCTTCCCGATTTCAATCATTTCATTCATGTACCTAACTTTTGAGTTGGGCTTCTGAAATTCGTTTACCAATAGTTTTTTCACATCTTCAATAGTCTTTGGTATTCCCTGTGGATTGTTTATATCTAGGCTCATGTACCAGTCCAGTGTGTGGTATCTTAGTGTGATCGTTAATTGCATGAGATTTGTATCCTCATCTGTGATATACTTTGCTTCCCATATCTTCTCACATATGAATAAGTTCTTTTCAGGGTCCTCTGATGCCTCTCCCTGAAATTTTGGTAATCTAATCGTGGGATCATGTCTTTCCATTTTGAACTGTGTTGAACTATTTCCTTTGCACAGTGTAGATAATTGATTGTTACTTCCTGAACTGGCTTCCCCATTTGATTCTCCTTGATTGGATTCATGTTCTGTTGTTTTTATTCCACTAAAATTCGATTTTCTAAACATTGTTGTTATTTCTGGTGTATTAGTCGCACATGAGTTTGTAGGTTCCACATTGATGGTGATCTGGATTGGAGTTCTTCCTTTTGTTCCTGACCCTAGACCTCCTATTTTCTTTTCATATGTTTCATGCAGGATTTCCTCAATTTTCTCCACAAACCAAAGATCCTCCACCTCTTCTTCATCGCTTTCCAAGACTTCTCTGTCAGCTATGGCTCCCTTCTTGTTATTCATTTTATATTGGTAGGGTATTTCGTTGCACGTCTTTCCATATTTTTCCATTATATTCTTTATCTGGTATTATTCCATCATGATTGGGTCCATGGCCTCCTTCTTCTTTTCTTTATCCATCTCTTTTTCCATATCTCAGCCTCCTGTCAATGCTTCCCCCCTTCCCCCATGCACGTATGGAAGTTTAGCTGTCTGATTCCATGGTAATCACACCGTTGTCATACAATAAAATCTTGATTGAAGTATACAACGATATGATGTAACTACCTCTAGTTCCCTTTAGAAAATATTGCTCTGCTACGGTGTAGGAATTTGTGGTATCTACTGCAAATTCGGTGATAAACCCTGCAACAATGCTATCTAACCAAAAATCTATTGTTCTCGTAATTTTTTTATTAACCTAGTGTAACTATGAAATTTCCACATGATTCCACTTTAGCTATGTGATTCGATTTGTAGGGGGGTTTTCCTTTAATATCAATAACCACTCTTGCAAAAAATGCGGGAAATCACAGAAAAATACCTCATGCAAGTCGCTAAACACGTATTTGTCAATATATTTGCACGGTTCTAACTTATGGTTTCTGTTTTCCTTATGCATAAACTCAATTTCCATTGTTTCCAACCATCTTTCAATCTCTGCCTTCATTGGATTCCATTTCCTGAAAAATTCCCTTCTATACTTTCATCCTCCGCGTGTTTCCTCTACGAATCCCATCCACTCAATCCCGTGTAGTTCCAGTCATAAACATAACCATTTGTTGGTTGTTTCTCTCTTACCTCTTCTTGTGATGACCTAGGTTTAGATCTCATCAGGTTTCCAACAAAACCCTTAAAAACTATCGGCCCTCCTAGTACACTAGAAGGCAACACTATGCACAAAGTGTACATCGCAATCTCACCCGAGATATATTTTATGGGGGACTGCAATACTCAGTTGTTTGCAGTCTAGGAATGAGTGGGGATATGTGATTGTGTTCTTTATTCCTTGTGAATTATCCTTGTTAATTATTCAATTACTTCTATGATTTATTCATCTTTAAACCTATGCATGCGTGCTGATATAGCTATTGGAATCATTCATTCACAAGATAAACACCAATAGAAAGAAAACATTCATTAACAATCACACACAACACAAGGTTTACTATGGTTCACCCTCTCCTAGGGCTACACCCACAAAGATCTGGCTTCTCTACTCTTTTATTTTTTTTGCTGCAAAATCTTGTGTTGCGTGCATTACACCTTCAATAATACAATTAAGATGAGGGTAAGAAACCTCTTTGAGGCATAATAGATCATACCAGGATCCTCAACCTATGATCTAAACCTAAAAAACTAGCTTATTCGACTCTTCTACAAGACTTATTACAATAAAAAACCCACCAAACCATACTAATCATCTCTCTCTGTTATGAAACATTCACCTATCATCTCTTCACTAATCTGTCTTGGCTGATATCTCTATATCTATGTCTTGACTGATATATATCCCTCTTCTCCTAGATCTCTTAGGTCCTTATTTATACTACTTTTATGACTTATAGCCATTACAATCTTGCCAAAAAAAAGTAACCCTATCATGGTTAGGTTTGTCTAACTGCACGCCACGTTTCTTTTCCTCTTGCATGCTACTTTTACTTCTTTTTATGCATGCTAATTTCTTGCCACCTATTGTGCACGCTCCAAAATTAGGTCTTTCCCCAAAATAGATCCTTCTCCAAAAATAGGCCAGCGCCCAAAATAAACTTCCTTCTCAAAATAGGCTTGTGCCTAACACTTGGTTTCAACGACTCACCAACCTATATGCACAATTACAAAGGTTTACGGATCAGGTACACTACAATCCCATCCCCCTTATTTATGCATTGTCCTTAGTGCATCATATATACATGTACAGATAAAATTTCAAACATCATAAAAAATATCAGGATACTCTACTCGCATAACATCCTCACACTCCCAGGTTGCATCCTCAGGACTGTACCAGGTCCATTTGACCTTTACCAACTCCATGAATCGATTCCAAAGTTGCTTGACTTTCTGATCCAATATGCAAACCGGTGGTACTTGAAATCTACCTTTTGGCTCCACCTGAATCACATTCCAATCAATGACATGATTAACATCAGGTACATACTTCTTAAGCAATGATACACATAAAACATTGTGAATGCATAAGGATGCAGTAAATGCAAGCATATGAGTGATAGGATCAATCCTTTCAAGGATATCAAATGAGCCACAATAGCATGATGCTAACTTAGAACACTTTCCCAACTTCAGGGAACTTAGTCTGGCCTTCAATTTCACAAAAGCATGATCACCCACTTCAAATTCCCTATGGTTTCTACCTTTATCTGCACAAATTTTCTTCCTATCTTGAGAAACCTTTAAGTTCTGCCTTATCTTTACCATCTACTCCTCCATTTTCTGAAACAAATCTGACCAAACTATTGCGCGGTCTGCTGAGTTATCCCAACTCACTGGCGTGTTTCACTTTCTACAGAACAGTGCTTCAAATGGGCTCATATTTAAATTCTATTGATACCCATTATTGTAAGAAAAATCTACCAACTAAAGATAGTCTTCCCATTTGGATGGCTTATCCATCACATATATCCTCAACATGTCTTCGGTCACCTAATTTACCCTCTCTATCTGACCATCCACCTCAGGTTGATATGTTGTGCTAAAGTTCAGACTTGTTCCAAATCCTTTAAATAGTCCTTTCCAAAAGTTCAAAGTGAACTTGGAATATTTTTCAGACACAATCGTCTTAGGAACACCATGCAACTTAGCAACTTCGGGCATGTATATCTCAACAATGTCGATTTCCTTGTACGCTGAATTCACTGGAATAAAATGGGTAGATTTAGTAAGCTGGTTCATTATCACCATAATGGAATCATGTTGCTTAGTATTCATAGGAAACTTATTTATGAATTCCATGGTCACAACTTCCCACTTTCATTCAGTAATAGACAAAGTATGAAACAAACCAATTGGATCTCTATGCTCATCCTTGACTTTCTGACATTCGATACATCTCTAACAAATATGCAACTTCCTTTTTATACCTAGCCAAAAGTATTGCTTCTTGACTACAACAATTGTTTTTTGGTATCTTGGATGTCCAACATAAGGAACCTTATGCATCTTTGAAAAATCAAGTTCTTCAACTCTTGATCATTTGGCACCTAGACTGTACATCTATACATGAGGATCCCATCCTCTCTCAACTCACAACCTTCAAAATTCTGCTGCGACATATCTTGTTCTAACGTCACACTTATATCCATATAACACAGATCTTATTTGGAAACTTCCAAAATTTTGTTGCACAAATCTTTTTTGTACATGCTAATGGCTATAGAATAGATCTCATGCACCCTCCTGCTGAGCACATCAACCACCTTGTTCTCTTTTCCTCTGATATGCTTTATGTCAAAGTCATACTTGGTGAGAAACTCTAACCACCTTCTTTTTATAGCATTCAAACTTGGTTTTCCAAACAAATACTTCAGACCACAATGGTATGTTCTCAGCTCAAATATCTTACCCATGAGATAATCCTGCCACATCTTCAAAGCATGCACTATGGTTTCCAATTCCATGTCATGTGGCATAGATAATTTCATTCTCTTTCAACTTTCTTGACTCAAATCACACCACATGTCCTTTCTGAATCATGAATCCACTGAGTCCTTCCTTTCGTGCATCCATGCACACAACGAAGTCTGCGTCTGGATCTGCAATTCTCAAAATTGGTGCACTTGTTAACAAGTTCTTCAGGTGCTGAAAAATCCTTGCGCAATCTGGAGTCCATTCAAATCACACACCTTTCTTCTATAGGGATGTGATTAGATTCTCAAACTGTGAGAATCCTTCAATAAAATTTTTTTAGTACCATGCTAGACCCATAAAGGATCTCACTTCTATGACATTTCTTGGCATTGGACATTCCTCAATGGATTCTATCTTCGCTGGGTCAAAAACTATTCCTTCTTCTGAAATAATATGACCTAAGTAGTGAATCTGTCATTGATAAAATGAACATTTTCTCATCTTTGCATAAATATGATGTTCCCTCAACACCTGCAACACCATCCTCAAGTGTTTCTCATGCTCTTCCTTAGAGCTTGAGTAAATAAGAATGTCATCCAAAAAGATAATGACAAACATATCTAGGTAACTCCTAGAAACTTCGTTCATCAAACACACAAAGACAATTGGTGCATTTGATAACCCAAATGGAACCATTGTGAACTCATAGTGACCATACCTTGTTCTGAAGGCAGTCTTACTGATGTCTTCCTCTTTTATTCTCACCCGATGATAACTAGATCTGAGATCTATCTTGGAAAATTTTTGCGCTCCTATCAACTAATCAAGCGTGTCATCTATCCTTGGAAAATGATACTTGTTCTTCACTGTTACTTTTTTCAACTACCTGAATTCAATACAAAGTCTCAACATACCATCCTTCTTCTTCACGAATAAAACTAGCACACCCCAAGGTGACAAACTTGGGCATATATACCCCTTCTTCATAAGTTCTTCAAGTTGCATATGCAAATCCTTTAGTTCTGGCATACTCATCCTATATGGAGTCTTGGATATAGGTACTACTCTCGAAATCAGATTAATAAATAAGTCAATATGTCTTTTCGAAGGAAATACCGATATCCCTTTAAAGACATCCCCATACTCTTTTAGTACTGCACAATATTCCACACTTGGCACTTTATCCTTAGGTGCCTCTTCCATGTGCGTTGTGAATACTTGACATCCTTTTATGTAACTTTTCTTCAACTGCAATGCTAAAAATTCCTTGATATTCACAACTCTTAGAATTCCTTGAACTGATCTCAAGTTTCCTTTCTCATCTAGGAAAGTAAATGCCTTATTGTAACAATCCTGGACAACATGATGCTCATCCAACTAGTCCATACCAATGAGGAAATCTTATGAACCTAAAGGTATAATATTCAAATCATCCTTTGTGCACAGTCCATTCATCTCCAATGGACATGCCTTAACCATATCATCGATATTCCTTTTTTCTCCTGTAGCTAATTTCACCAACCAAGATTTTCCAAGCTTACTTATTGGAAAATGGAATCTTTCCACCATCTTAGGATCTAGATAACTATGAATAGCACCTGAGTCTATTAAATTAGCAATGGGTTGGTCATTAATGTTACCTTCCACCTCGATCATGTGTGAATAGAACTCATCCTGCTTGTTATCTAGCACTGCATAAATGCTCGGGACATTTCTACCCATGTCCTCAATTGTCTCATCTTGTTGTACAATCTGCACATTCCTCAGGTTTTCACCTATTTGAGGGAAATCTCTGCGCATATGATTTCCTCCACAACCCCAACACTGCATAGGTTGTTTCCATGAATTTTTTCCTACTGTCTCTGACATTCTGGGCTCCTGAAGAGTCGTTTATCCTTGTGCAGTATTTCTAAAAAATGGTGTCTTAAATCTCTTCTTCCTCTGTTCCACATCACTTTTCATCTTGTCTTCCCAATCCTTTTGGAAAGCCGGTCTTCCCTTTTGCTGGTCATATGGACACTTAGCACGCCTTATGTTTTCTTCCAATGTCTTAGGGTCATCATATTATATCTTGTCATTGATAAATGAGGGAAACCCACTCAAATATCTCTGAATTTTCACCTGTTAATCCTTGATAAAGGCACTTAATTCAACGGTTCTAAAAATCTTCTTTCGCACTCATTAACCGTCATACTCCCAAGCTTGAGTTCAAAGAACTCCTTCATTTTTCTATCATAATACTACTTGGTTAAGTACTTCTTTTGGAAATATCTATTGAACTCTCTCCAAGTCACTCTCTTCTCATCAATATGTTGCACTTGCACATATTGATCCCACCACATTGATGTCTTTCCTTTCAAATGATAGATATCAATTCTCCCTTCTGCATTCACATAATAGTAATGTAGTTGAAAGTATTTCCTCATACCCAACAACTATGTCTCCACATATTCATCCTTCTTATGCTCCTCGTCAAAGGTAGGAGGCTCGATCTTATTCATTTATCCTTGTAGCTTGTCCACCCCAATCCTTCTCTTATGATTTCTAATAGGAGATGGACTCGAAATACTATGTGTTTTCCTGAAAGAATACTTACCAATGCTTCTTTCTTCTCTTATTTTATCAACATGAGACCTGTGTCTTCTTGATATACTCGACTCTGTCTCTTTATGCATATTATTTTCTATTTTGTCCAGACTTTGCATCAATTTGACATTAAAGTCATCTTGTTGTGCCTTGGATCTCATAAGACCTATCATTATCATCCTTATAACTTTGTGCATATTTCTGCAATACTTTTATGGTTTTATCTAAATTCATGCACTCCTCTTTGTATTATGTACCCTCAACACCCAAGCTAACATACAAATCTATGAACTCCTCATCATCGAGAATGTAATTCCTTTGCACATTATCCATGCTTTTAACCTTATGCACTGACTCTTTCCTACTCTATTTGATGATAATTTGGAAAAATGTGCAGACAACAAGATTTGTTAGGTGATTTCATGCAACAAATACATGAAAACTTTGCACCATTTTGTTAGAATCATTCTCTTGGATTTCTTGGATGATTTTATGATTCCAAAATCTAGTGCACACACCCATGCATCACTATATTGGTGTGCATCACATCTCTACACCACGCACTAATGGCTTTCTGCACAAACTAACTCTGCCCTGTGCCATACCAATTTCTAGCACACACATCTATTCAGGCTAATCTCTGGACCATACAAGTCCAATGTTGAACCAATAGCTTCGATACCAATTTGTAACATACCCAATCTCCCACTGGATCTCGTTACCACCTTACACATGCTTTGACACCCATCTCTCACATACCTAACATTCTATTGGGCCATGCTACTCTAAAATTTAACTGCGTAGTAACACACAAGTCCACGCAGTATCACTGGAGGTAATGCGCTCAACCCAAAATTGAGTCTTGCCACACAACTTATAACAACGAAAGCAACAATTTCCTCAAATACAACCTTACGCAATGAAATTAAATCAGACAACTGCGCGGACCAACATACTGTCCACATAGTACAACTATGCGCACAACAACCTGGGCAACATGTGCCACTTCTGTTACTATTGTGCGCGAGGTCTAATTCCTTAACCAAACACACATGAGTTCCAACCTCTTGATACACCCAGTCTACAATCCTGCACACCCAACTACTCAATCCTTTTATTGCAATACTCATAACCAATTTTACCAGATTGGCTTAGTCAACAAGGCTATCATCCTCTCACATACTCATGCACCACTACAATACATACTATAAGCCTAATACATACATGTGCAAGCAACATTAAACAAAATAACAACAAATACTTATATGCAACAACATACAAGAATAAACCCATGTCAATCATAGAAAAATATGCACACAATAAACAAGAGAATCAGAAAAAGAACACTTATCTTTTATAAAAGTTACCAATTGTAGCCTTGAATCAGACGTTCCTCCCAACCATAGACATTGTTTCTCATAATCTTTCAGCAATAGGTCACCCTGGAGCTGGGGCACAACTCCACCAAGGTAAAAAGGGTTTTTAACAATAAGCTATGTCTTGAAACTCAACGAAATCATCCAGTCTTAAGTGCCTACTACTGCAACTATCCCACAATTCCTCATTCCCTACGCACCTGCCACACCTAATGAAGTGTACCCCTTCTCTTCTCACCAATCCCTCGACTGCCCCACTTCCCTTCCTAGGGTTACCAACAACATGCCATACATGAAGTCTCTGATCCCTGTTACTAATTCCCAACACACCAGGGAACAATTCCCCAAAAAACTATTACTTGAAGAGTATGCTCGCAGGTTTGGAAACCACTCCACAACAACCAATCCCTCACCCAAAGAGACTGCTCATAGCCTGCCAACCCAACTATTTGACAATGAAGCTCTGGTTACAATCCCACAACACCTTATAAGCTTCTCGATGCAGATAAAGTAATAATTGGATTTTCCATACAATCCAACCCCCTTCTACTCATGAGATCTTGCAACATGAATAATAAAACCATCCTCCCCCAAAATATACTAAGGTCAACAATATATATTTCATGCCTTCCACTTAACACTTGTCATTTCCAAAAGTAGCTTTAAGACACTTGTGATCCATTCCCTACCCTTGGGAACTTAGGATAAAAACATATCCTCATAACACTTTTCTGGAAATATTATTAAAATATTCACCAAGACTTACGAATCAACACCCCCCCCCCTTTTCCCTTTTCCGGTGGAGTAGGCCCCCCATCTCTTTTTCGTCTAAGTCAGTCAACACACAAAGATGTAATATTATATTAATATTCATGATTATATTTACATGGATAGGTACACTGTCCTATCTGCATCTAGGCTCACCAATCTCAAACCATAATCATTCATTTCCATGCACTATCCCAAGTACATGCAACATAGTGCAATGTGTGCACTTACCTATGTGTGCGCAACACATACACTATGTGCACCTTTTATTTGCTAGAACTTCTCTATGCACTTTTCTAGGTGCGCGCAACACCAAAAATCAAGTGTCAATGGCTCACCAACCTATATGTTCATTATATTTACACTTGGTACCAATGGCTCACCAAAATATATGTTCATGACATTTACACTTGGTACCAATGGCTCACCATCCTATATGCACAATTACAAAGGGTTCTAGATCAGGGACACTACAGGAGGGTGGCCAAAGGTTTTTGCAAAGGTTTCTAACATGAATGTGCCTCAATCATCATCACACATAGGTGCTCTTACAAATATAACACCCAGGTGCCTAACAAATAAAGCGCACCAATAACTGTTATTAATATAAAATGTTAAAATATCATTTTTATTTTATAAAAAATAAAATGCATAACAGTGTTCCATGATACCCTAAGTGCACCGGTGCACATATAAAGAATGCATTGGATTAGGTTAGAATAATTGATTATTCAATAAAAAAATTATTTTAAAAATCCATAAACCTCTGACGGTGCGCTTAAAAATCCCTATAGCCTCGATGCATCGACAATAGTGGTGCAACATAAAACAATAGTGGTGTGCTTAATAGTAATATAGCCTCAAGTTTTTTTAATATATACCCAAAAATCGATATGGAGTGTTACACATACTCAAATGCACTTGTGCATGCCTATATATGGTGCATCTTTTTAGGGTAAAATAAAACAAGTGTTTAGGTACAAATAATGCGTTGATGTGTCTTACTGTCAGGTGCACCGCGAAAGGGTAAAATAAAGAAAAAATTACCAAACCAAATTTCATTATCACATCTCCTTTTGTTCTTCAAACCTATGACACAAACATCGGTGCTCACCTTCCTTCTATGACCACCCCGTTTACGGGCCAACCATTCCTCTTCGGAAGAGAAGAGACCAGGTGAATTGTTTTTTACCTCCTTATTTTAGTTTTCATCGGATTAAATTTTAAAATTGGCCTTAAATTTGACATTTTTTTCATTTAAAAAAAAATATGCATGGTGCGGTTCACACATTCGACTCAGCCCAAACCACGGTGCAACTTGTGAATTTACAAGAAGCATCACACATGATGCATCCTGTGAATTAACATGAAACATCGATAACAGTGTGTATAAAATTACACAATGCACCGCTAAACACTAAGCACCACACATAAGAAGGGGGTTTTGCATTACTGGTGTTTTTGTTTTATAAGAGGCCCCATCTTCACAAAAATCCCACCGATGCATTCTGAAAACTTAAATGCACCACACATATAATAATTAACATACTATTGTGTTTAATTATTAATGTAGCATTGGTGCACCATACAACATGGAGAACTGTAGAAATTGCGAA